>JAJEJO010003531.1:0-73579 GCA_020662805.1 Glaucomys volans
AGGTCCTCCCTCACCTTCCAAGCCAGTGCCCAGCAACTACCAAGCCTTCCCTCCCCCTGTCACATTTCTCTGGCTCCAAGGCTCCCATTTGTGAGGACCCTCATGCTGACACTGGTCTACCAGGTACTCTAGGATGGTCCCCATCTCAGCAGTCTCGCTAGCCACGTCTGCAAGCCCCTCCCGTGGTGTAAGGCAGCATTCACGGGGTTCAGGGACCAGGACATGGCCAACTTCAGGAAGCCCTTGCTCTGCCTGTCACATGACAGGAGAAATAAAATGAATGGAGACTCGGGGAGAACTGGAAACTGGCTTATTATGGCCTCGTCACCCTGGCCCTTCAGTCAGTCCACGTCCCAGTGACTTTTGGAGCTGTGCGCCCCTGAGTCTCCAGTCTGTCGCTCTTTGGAGCCTTGTGTGGAGGCACCATGCAGGGATATGCCATCCCTGCTTCCCTTTTAGATAAATTAATACCCATCTGGCACCGGAGGGCACATGTGCAGCTGGAGGTGAGGCTCTCTGTGAGGTTAGTGGGAGGAAACAGCAGATGGGAGTAACAGGGGTCCGTTTGGGGAGTGGGGAGTTGCTGGCCAGCTTCAGGGTCCACAGGACCCACTGGCTGACGCCCTGCATTGCTGTGCTGTGGTTGGCTGGTCATCGGCAGGAAGTAAGAACTGGGGGGAAAGAGGAGATGTTTCTAGAACCTCAAACAGACCAATAACAAGTAAGGAAATTGGGTTGCTAATCAACACTTCCCAAAAAGAAAAGCTTAGGCCAAAGGGCTGCATGGTAACTACCACACACGTCAGGAAGCACTAACACAATGCTTCTCAGATGCCTTGAGAAAATCAGAGGCAACTCCTTCAGATTTCTTTGGTGAGGCCGTCCCTATGACCTATCAGTTACTGTGACACCTACCTCCACCATGAAGGATGAATGTCACACAATCACCTCAAAAGAGGCAGGAAATATATCTTACAAATATCAACACATTTCATGAAAAAAAAAAAACCTCTTAGCAAACTATGTACAGAAGGAATCTACCTGGACAAAACAAAGCTACAGAGGAAAAGCCACACACACACCCTCCCTGTGGAAAAGTCTTCCCCGAGTCCAGCACAAGGGAAGGATGCCTGGCTTGCCACCCACTCCTATGGCTGTTCAACACAGTCCTTGAAGCCCTTGCCAAAAAGATTAGTAACAAGGAGAAGGAGACAGTGATTGGACGGGAAGAAATGAGGCAGTCTGTCTTGACAGATGACGTGGTCTATGGACGAGAACCCCTAATTATGCCATTCAAAATTTCAATTAGAACATATAAACAAGTTCAGTGAAGATGCAGGATACAAACCCAACATACAAAATCAGTTCCATTTCTACCTGGTAAGATGAAATACCCTGAAGGAAGTTAAAAACTACACCATTTCCAACAGCCTCAGAAAGGGATGGATTTAACCCAGCAGTTAAGAAATGCATACATGGAAAACTACAAAACAGTGGTCAAGGAATTAAAGAAGGCTCTTCTTATTTGTAAAATAGAAACAAATATTTATTTCATTAGGAGGGTTATGATGTAGATTTTATTAAAAAACACACATGAGGACTTAGAAAAGGTTCCTGAAATACATTAAGTGAATAATTAATGCTTGCTCTTATTCCAAACCAGGTCTTCTCCCCGCAACCCACTGCCTCTGAGGATGGAGAGGGTTCGGAATTTTAGCTTTAATAAGACAAGAGACCAAGCAAACAAGCCTCAAGGAAACTCCAGGGCGATGAAGAGGCAGCTAGCCACCATCTGCTGATATTTCCTTCTGCACTAGAGGGATATTTTGAGATCCAGCATTGATCCAGATGGAAAAACACGGGATCTCCATTTTCCCTCAACACAGGTCAGTTCAGCACATGACACTTCAATGAGCAGATGCAAAATCCATTGCAATACAACCTTTTCCTTTCCTTAGAAGTACTTGGTGACAACATTCACGAAGTGGGCGTGAAAACTGGTGGAGAGAGATCTACCTGGAGCTCATGGGGGCAGTGATGTCTCAGACAGCCTTTGCCTGCCCCTGAGAAGGAGCTGTGACTTGTGGGACTTCTGGGGAAACCAGCTTTGTCCTTGATGAAAGGAGCACCTTGTCTTGAGGACAGAGCATGGCAGGTGGGGCCATCAGGGCAGCTGTACCCGGGAGGAGCCTCCAAGTGTGGGAGGCTGCCTGATGCTTTCTCTAGTCAGCCACGGTGGGAAAAGGGTTTGAAAGTCAAAGGACTGAGCCACGCTTTCATCATGAACATTCCCTTCTACTGTGGGATGAGATAGGAGGGTGGCCGTTCTTCACCAGACATCATACATCATAATCCAGAACAGAGCTCACCTTGATCCCTGTGTGAACAAAGGGCTGCACCCACATTCTCCCCACTGAGGAGGAAAGTGGATTTGAACCTGGTGTGCAACACAATGATTATCTTGCAGAAGTGAGCAGGGCCTCAGCCCAGGTGAGCCATGGGACAAGGGTCTGTGTCTGCACTAGTTATGCAGGAACTTGTCATTAGATACACATGACAGCAAAATGCCTTTTGACATGTTGTACATATATGGAGTATAACTTGTCCTAATTAGGATCCCATTCTTGTGGTTCTACATGATGTGACGTTTCGCTGGTCGTGTGTTCATATATGAACTTAAGAAAGCTATGTCTGATTCATTCCACTGTCCTTCCTAATCCCATCCCTGCTTCCCTTCATTCCCCTTTAACCCTATGAACTTCTATTCTTCCCTCCCCCCTTCTTGTATGTTAGCACCCACATATCAGAGAGAAGGTTTGGCCTTTGGTTTTTTGGGATTGGCTTATCTCACTTTGCATGATAGTCTCTAGTTCCACTCTAGTTCTGGTAAATGCTATAATTTCATTTTTCCTTATAACTGAGCAATATTCCATTGTGCATATATACCACATTTTTTAATCCATTTATCTGTGGAGGGGCATCTTGGTTGGTTCCATAGTTTAACTATTGTGAATGAGCTGCTATAAACATTGATGTGGCTGTATCACTGTAATATGCTGATTTTAAGTTCTTTAGTACTGAGAAGTGGAATAGCTGGATCAAATGTGGTTCCATTCCAAGTTTTCTGAGGAATCTCCATATTGCTTTCCAGAGTGGTTGCACCAATTTGCAGTCCCACCAGCAATGTATGAGTGTACCTTTTCCCCACAGCCTTACCAACATTTATTGTTATGTGTACCGTTGATAATTGTCATTTTGACTGGAATAAGATGGAATCTCAGTGTGGTTTTAATTTGCATTTCTCTAACTGCTAGAGATGTTGAACATTTTTTCATATATGTGTTGACCATTCACATTTCTTCTTCTGTGAAGTGCCTCTTCAGTTCCTTTGCCCATTTATTGATTGGGTTGTTTTCTTCATGTGGTTTTTTGAGTTCTTCGTATGTCCAGGAGATTAGCTACACCTCTGAGGTGTAGGTGGCAAAGATTTTCTCCCATTCTATAGGCTTTCTCTTCATGTCCTGGATTGTTTCTATAGGAACTTTTCATTTTCCTCCTAATCCCAGGGCATGGACATTCCCACCTTAGTGGGAAACCAATATTGTAATTAAATACCACCACTGGGGAGGGGGCAAGGTCAGAAGATTGTAGATGTGGAAGGAGGACCCCTGCTAGCAAGTCAATATCCACCTGTTCACAATCGGTGGGAACAAAGATGTCCTCGATCTGGGAATAGCATGCATCTTCAAACTCTAAATGGAAACTAGGGTGAAGCTGTAAGTAGCTCCTGAGAGACAAACGTGGACTCACTTAATGGAAGACAGAAGCTCAAGCAGTCTGAGCAATGCAAGCAAGTGGGCAGGCTCCCTGGCAACCATCGTCCTAAGAAAATCTGGAGTATTTTCTTGCACCATGGTCCCCAGAGATTCCTCTTCCAAGGCTTCTTCTCCAGCCTTGTTGATTTTTAGAGCCACCTCGTGTTCTTCAATTACCTCTTTTATTTCTTAAGAGACCCAGAAATGATTGCTGTTGCTTCAACTGAAGAAACTTAATGCTTAGTACAAATACAAAATAAATATCTCCCAGTTCTCAGTGTCTGTGAGACATTTCAAGGTCCAAAGTTCTCCTGGAATTTCAGGAAAACAAATTATCAGCCTGCTAGTCCACTGGCCCTAAACCCCTGAAAAACAACAGGAAGTCAGCACAGAAGCCATTGTGTGTCCCCAGGTCACTTACAGGAACATGTTGACCGTTCTGCTTCCCAGTGGGGTGCCCCATCCAGAAGTCCTGTTGTCCCAGTTCCCACAACTGAGATGTGGCTCCATCTCCTCATGGAGCTGGGATCACCCATCTTTGTGCTCCTGGTAAACCCCACATGGCCAGGAAAAATAAAGCTGTCCTTTCTTGCCCTCTGGGAGGGCAGCTGCCCTGACCCTGGGTCTCATCTGTACCCCTGCACATCAGCCTGATCCTGGGGAACTTGCTGTGTCTTCTCCATTCTCAGTTATTCATCTGTAAATGAAGGGTCATGACAAACACTCCCTCACAAAGGGAGGCCATGGGCATCAAGGCTGGGTAAGTGCAGAATTTCACCTGGGTTCATGTCTGACAAATGCTCAGGCCATGGGAAGCACTGGTATTATGCTGTGTTGTTAAAGAGCAGCAGAGCATGATGCTCAGTTACCACATCTGCAATCCAGCTCCCTGCAGTGGGCACTGAGAAAAGGAAGCCCAGGGACTCATGGAAACCTTAGGCAGATTCCACAGAAGCTCCGTGGAATCACAGAAACCACTGGAATAACCAGAAACCAGAAGTGACCCGAATACCTTCCAGTGCATGAGGGGATGAAGACAATGAGGTGCACCCTCAGGAAGAAGTAGTTACTCAGCAAACACAGGATGAGCTGCTGATGCCAGGGGAGTCCGTGGCTCACAAGAACATCAGGACTCAGGAGAGCAGAGTCGGCCTCTGAGGTCTCCTCTGAAAAGCCAGAGCTGGGGTGAGCGCGGAAAACCATCAGAAAGGTCCCTGCAGGGCGGTACCCTGCAAGACGCCTGACCAGTGCCCCTAGGCCACCAAAATCACCAAAAATAAGGAGACTCTGAGAAACCACCACTGCCGAGAGGAGCCCAAGGAGGCTGAGGAGCATGAGGAATCCGCAGCTTAGACTGGATCACGGAGAGACGCGGAGGGAAAGCCCAGGAGAGCAGAGCCAGCTCTGAACTTCAGCAGGGAGCTGCAGGCTGCTGGTTGGTTAACTGCAGCAAATACACTAAGGTGCCAAGTCAATGGTGGGAGAAGCTGGGGTGGCTCTGTGGAGTCGCTGACCTCTCTGAATATGAAGTCTGTCCACACACCCCTTCAGGGCTCTTAAACGTGGAACCTCGACCAAAAGAAGGAACATGGGGACAGGGGGAGGGAATCCCATGAAAATGGAAGGGATCAGGGGGGCAGAGGAAGGGGATAGAGGTGGGAAGGAGGAAGGAAAAGGAAGGAGCAGTGGAAAGAAAGTGACCAAACTGTGCCGCGTGCACACACCAGTGTCCCAGAGGGAGCTCCACCTTCTGTGTGTCTACAAAGCAAAAACTTAAAACCTGTGAATAAATAGAAGCAGGGCACGAGAACAGAGGGAAGGGCTGGGGGAGGGAGGAGGACGGGAAAGGGGGTGCGGGGGACTGAAGTGTAACAAACCTGTGTCAGAAGAACCCGACATTACAGATGACTGTAATGCACCAACAAGAGCATTCTGGAAAGCCCTCCAGGGGGCCATGGGAGGATTATAGGACTGATCCCACATGCTCAGGATGGTGCCTGGTCCATGGAAGCACTCCACCCCTACCAGCTGACACCCTTCCTGCTGCTCTTCCTACTGTTATAATGAGATCAAAGACTTTGTTTACAGCCATTTGTTCTAGGGGAGCATTGCCTTTATGAAGGGATTATGTCAATAAATGTTGGTGTGGACCAGGTGCTAATGCCAAGCTGCCTCCTGGACAGGATGATAACCAGGGGAGCTGGAGCACCTGGGGCCACTAGGAGCAGCCTCTTTAAGGACCAGGTGCTCAGGCTGAGATGGGAGGGGAAGAGAGGGGGGGTAGAGACCCAGAACTCTGCATTGTTCAACCAAACTGGTTCATTACCTAAGCCCTGAGTCCATCTCTGTCTGAGTCCACTTCTCACGCACTCTGAGGAGGCTGCATCTTGCAGCAGGGGTGATCTGGGAACAGCAGGGACCAGGCTGAGTGGGGCTGGGTGGGGAGGTCTCAGCTGCCACCCAGGTGACCCACAGCAGGTGACGGAGCTCTGAAAGACACTGATATGTATCAGCTCCTGTGCTGCCATTCTTGGTACCTTGATGTCATTGCTGGGTTACTGTTAGCAAGCCAGGCCTCCTGTGGGCCATGAGGATCCTGCGTCTCTCTGAATAAACACGCCTGGTCTGTTGAGCCCTCTGCATGAAAGATGCCCAGACCCTGGGCAGTAACTCTGTCTCTGCTCTACCTCAAGAGTAACTCAACCTGAGGTCCCTGCTGTTCATGGGGTCAGGGCCAGAACCTCCTCATCCAACTTGGGGACACCCAGTGACCCAGCAGCAGCCCCTGCCAAGACACAACACCCTCCTGTCTGTCCCTTACCACACCCATCTTCTCACCCTCCCTGAGTTTCCCTGGGGCTTGCAGTAGCCTTCTCAGTGCCATCCCTCGGCCCCCAGGACACATGGGCTGCTTTAACACCCCGCCAGTGTTGGGAGCTGTTTCATGGAACGTCCTCTTTATGGCCAACTAGGATCCCTCCCAGCAGCTGGTGTCTGCCCACTTGCTGGGTGGCCACAGGACAGCAGCGTCTGAGGCGCCCCAGCTGGTGATGGAGACTAAGACACCTGGCTGGTTCTCCCGTCTCCCCTGCTGCTGCTGATCAAGTTGCTAGAAACCACGACTTTTCCTGGAACCCAGATTTTAGCTCAGGCAAATGGACCTGAGATGAACCAAATTCAATCCACACCTGGCCATGTCAGATTTCCAGCCTGGGCAGGAGCCTGTGTGCAGAGGGGAGGGCCCTGTGACTAAAAGGACTTCTGCACATACACACATGGTCTGAACTGTGTTGGTCAGATGGGACCCCGGGCCCATCCCACACCTCCTGTCCATTCCAGTGGTTTTGAGCACAGAGATGATAAGCAAAGTACTTGTTCCCAGTTGGCCTCCCAGGATGTTCCGTCACCATGTAGGTGAGAAAGGACCCCCTGGGGTGGAGGGTCTCCACAGCAGCTGTTATGAGGACCACAGGGGAGGTGACAGGCCCCTCCAGAGAGTCCAACTCCTTGGCCAGGGTGAGGCTGGGCATGCACAGCTTGTGGGGCTCCTGGTGTTTTCACCCTGTGTCCAGGTGGGTGCGCTCCCTGGAAGAGCTACTCACTCATTTAAATGCCCAAGTGTGTGGAGAGTTCCCACACCAGGGCTCAGGAGGGTCTCTTCCCAGCCGAGCGGGGGCAGCACTGTCACTGACCATCAGACAGTCCTGTCCTCCGCCCAGGACCTGTGCACACACTGCCGTCTACAGACCTCCAGGTGTCCCTCTTTCCCAGCTCCACCTGCTCAGGTCAGGCAGGTCAGCTCCACCTGCCCGGATCTGGAAACATCTCCAACCACAGAGTGCGGCCGGATTTCACCCTCCTCCTCCTCCTCCTCTCCAGGGTCACTCAGGATGTGCCCAGTGTGAATTCATGTGTTCCATCTGTTTAACATTCTCTCAGTTAGAAGGGCCATTCCAGGCTAAGCCACTGTCCCATCCAGTACTGGAGCCTCGCCTGCTCCCTGTGCTGCCATGTGACACTCTGCGGCCTTGTGTCCAGCTGGAGCTGTTCCTAACACACCTGCCACACAGGCCCAGCACATCCTGTGAAGGACAAGTATGCACATCCCTCCTGGGTGGGTCCCTGGGAGGGAAGCTGCTGCTCTGTAGGGAAGGGAGGCTGAGTGTCTACAGAAACTGCCGGAAGGAATTTCCACCCCAACATGGTTTCCTCCCAACACACAGGGGCCTCAGCTCTCCCAGAGCATTCATTACACAAGGCGTTTCCCTGACTCTAAACTGCAGTCACTGTTGCTAGTTAAATACTCTATAGCACAGCCATTATTCTGCAGAGAAACCTGGACACCATCTACCCCCGAGATTCAGAGAAGGAGAACCTGCCACTGTCCTCCAGGAGCTGCCCTCCCTGGAGCCCCGGCCACCCTTCCCTCGCCTCTGCTGTTGGGATTCTCTCCTGTTTCTGCGTCTCTCTAAAACCCAGTTGCATGTTCTCCACTTGCTACAGAGAATAAAACAATGTCCCTTAAAGTGAAAATCAAGAACAAGAAAATCTACAGATGCCTAGTGTTGTCTGAGCCTCAGTCTTTCTAATTTCCCCACTTTATAAACATTTCTATCAAAACTCAGGAACTCTCCCAAGTGACCCAGAGTCATGGTGCATGCATGTTCTCGCTCTGGGGTCTGTGTGTTCTGAAGGGGTCCCTTATACAGCCACTGCACACTGGGCACATGCTGTGGAGCGGAACGGGCTGCTGCAGGCTCAGGCTACACCATGGGCTGAGAGCAGGCGAGCTTTTAGGCTCCAGAACAGCTGAATTAAGGGCACGCTGTGTCTTCCCTCTCAAAGACCAACATAAGCACTTTCACTGCTCCTGAGGGTGGGATAGCTGAGTCAATGGTGGGTCCATTCCAAGTTTTCTGAGGAATCTCCACACTGCTTTCCAGAGTCGCTGCACCAATTTGCATTCCCACCAGCAATGCATGAGTGCGCCTTTTTCCCCACATCCTTGCTGACATTTAGTGTTGCTTGTATTCTTCATAACTACCATTCTGTTTGGAGTGAGATGAAATCTTAAAGTAGCTTTGATTTACATTTCTCTAATTGCTAGAGATGTTGAGCATTTTTTCATATATTTGTTGATCAATTGTATTTCTTCTTCTGTGAAGTGTCTTCTGTGAAGTGTCTGTTCGGGTCCTTAGCCCATTTATTGATTGAGTTGCTTGGGTTTTTTTGGTGTTTTTTGAGTTCTTTACATATCCTAGAGATTAATGCTTTATCTGAGGTGCATGTGGTAAAGATTTTCTCCCAATCTGTAGGTTCTCTCTTCACTTTATTATTTCTTTTGCTGAAAAGCATTTTAGTTTGAGTCCATTCCATTTATTGATTCTTGATTTAGCTTCTTGCATTTTAGGGGTCCTGTTAAGGAAGGAACCAACCTAGACACCCTTGAACATATGAATGGACAAAGAAAATGTGGTGTGTGTGTGTGTGTGTGTGTGTATTCATATATATATGATAGAATATTACTCAGCTTTAAAGAAGAATGAAATTCTGGCATTTGCTGGTAAATGAATGGAGTTGGAGAATATCATGCTAAGTGAAATAAGTCCAAGCCCCAAAACCAAAGGCCGAATGTTTTCTCTGATATGTGGAAGCTAATTTGCAATAAGTGGGTAAGGGGGAGAGGAAATAATAGAGTATATTAGGTAGAGGGGAGTGAAGGGAGGGGAAGGGGTATGGGGAAGGAAGGACAATAGAGTGAAACAGACATCCTTACCGCGTGTGCATGTATGACTGCATGACCAATGTGATCCTGCAGTATGTACAATCAGAAAAATGAGAGATTACACTCCATTTATGTATGACCTATCAAAATGTATAAACACATTCGACTGCCTTGTACAACTAATTAGAACAAATAAAATAAAAATATTTTTAAATGCAGCATATATGGAAAGGGAGGGGAAACAGAGACCCTGTGGGGGAGAGATCTGGGAAACCCCATACCAACCAGGCAAGGAGGGTTGGCACCAGTGGTGCTAAGCTATGTCCACCATAAAGGCCTGGATGGGATGAGATGTGAGGACCCCCAACCCAGAGCCCCCAACGTATCACAAGGAGAATATCAGATGAGCCCAGATAATAACCCTCAAAACCACCAAAGTCATCAAAAATCAGGGAAGACTGAAAATGTGTCACAGCCAGGAGACACGAGGAGCAAAGGGACATGGTCCTGGGTGGGATCCAGAAAGGACATCAGGTAAAGACATGAAGTCTGGAAAGAGAATGGGCCTTAGTGACAGAGCACAGTGCTGGCTCATCAGCTGTGACAAATGACATGCTAATACACGACGGTACTGCCATAGGACCCTCATCAATGGGGCATGTGCTGCAAGTCCCTCAGAGGGCACTAAGCCCTGTACCCTGTTTTTCCACGCACACCTGTCTACAGTAATGTTTGATTTATAAATCAGGCACAGTAAGAGAAAAGCAATAACCTACCAGGGATCTCAGCAACCTTCACACACAGTGTTTTTTTCTTAATAAGTTGAGAATGTTCGCCTTTTAGCTTAGAGAAAGCACTTTACAACTTCACTGTGGCATTTGCCAGCATCACTACCCTTGAATTTTGGGGCCATTATTAAGTACAATAAGAGTTACCTGAACACAAGCACTGTGCTACAACCATGGCTGATCTGATAACTAGGACAGCTGATGAATGGGAGGGTAGCCTACACAGCTTGGATGCACTGGAGAAAGGGAGGACTCTTGTCTTGGGGGATGAAGTGAAGTAGTACAAGATTCCATCACACTACCCAGAATGGTGCACAGTTTAAAACTCATGAACTAACCATTTCCATAAGTTTGTATTTAGTATTTTCAGACCATGGATAAGTGAAAGCAACACCGAGGTTAAGGAGGACCACTGCATTAGGGGGAAACTCACCCTTTGTATACAAGAACCATGAATGCACATGCTGTGGCTGGAAGATGCCTCGCATGGAGGTCAGAGTCTTCCCTGGTGACCTTGGGTAAGTCCTGACTCCCCCGTACCTGGAGCTATAAAGTGAGAGGATCACACTGATGGTCTTAAGGGGTTTCAGAAGCACTCCAGTGGGCTGTCATTCTAGGCCTGCAGAAGAGTCTGGGAAATTTTTTCTGGACAGAGCCAGAGAGTAAATATTTCAGATTTTGATAGACATACGCTCTGCACCGCGGCTGCTCAACTCTGCTCCTGTGGAGTGAAAGCTGTCAGGGAGGATGTGTGGCTGGGTTCCAAAAAAACTTTATCTACAGAAGCAGAAGGTGGGCTCTATTTAGCCTGCAGGTCATAACTTTTCTGAGCCCAGTTCTAGACTAGTGGCTCTCAGCGTTGACTTTTAAAAATCTCAATGCTTCTAAACATTGTTATTTACTTTCTCTGGAGAGTGATCTAGCCATAGAGTTTCTAAGTTCCCCATGAGGATTCCAGTGTGCCTGGAGGATGATACCACTTATCCATAAGAAGGGACAGCGAGTAGTCGATGGGCGTGGTGTGGGAGAGTAACTGGAGGTTGGTTAAGGAGAGTTTCTTGTGGGTGATGGAAATAGAATTGGGAAGCTGAGTTCCCTAAAAATAGAGCACCATCTTCCCACATGTCCTCCATTATTCAAGGCAAGAAACAACTGATTCTAACAACAAAAAAAGGTCCCTTTTCTCCAGTGCCAGTTGCAGAAGTCCCTTGGAGGCAGCTCCGGGTGGAACAGCCCTACCTTGAGTGCGAGGTGTGAATCCCCCAGGCCTTGTGCTCCCTTCCTCCTGGGCACCTGCACTCACCACCCTTCGTGAGCCGTACTTTGGATTCTTATCTTGTGCTCCTGCCAAGTGTGTTTGGTGGCCGTCCCATATGTCTTCTTTCCTTCTTGGTGACTCTGTGTATTTCACATTTTTAAAAGTTTTCTTTCCCGGGCTTTCTGCAGCTAGTATCTATAACAGTTTGGATGAGTAGACACAAGAGACGTTGCTCGAAGAGGCTGAACCCAGGACACGTTACAGGCGACCACAGACATGGGCTTGGTTTTGTCCTTCTCGGTTCCCCACCTCTCTGGGGTGGCGGATGGAATGGTAGGGTGGAGCCACCATCCTGTAAGGCCCTGGATGAGCTCACAGTAGGATCAGCAAAGGACAGGAAGGGCTACATGACAGAGAAGAAAGTAGGAGGACCCTGGACCCCTTGTGGCCCTATGGGGTCTTCAGACTACCCTGCATCATGTGCCTCTGACGGACTTGGGCACATCCTCAGCTGTTGGGTCTTCTGTTTGCCAGACAACCTCCGTCTTTCCCCTGGGATGTGATCCTCACTCTGGCCTGACACTTCCCTAATGAGGCAGCGGGTTCTGGGGGTGGCCTTGCACCTTACAGATATCATGCAGCCCCCAAGGTGACTGGACTATGCCAGCAGGACATAGGATTGAAACTAAACTGCCCATTTACCTGGTGGTATGAGAGGGCATCTCAGGAGGTGTGACTCCATGGCAATGTGAGCTGAAGGGAGGTTCCCCAGTGACCCCGAGCTCTCCAGAGGACCCTTGCTGGCCCTTTAGCCTTTGTCCCCCTACATACCACGGCCCCAGAGAATGGCTGTAGTTCTGCAGATGCTGCTTAAAACTCCCACTAAGTTTGACCATAGAATGCTATTCCTTGCCCACTTCTGGCAAGATGCAGGTTAACTGAGGACCAGAATGGTGACATCATCCTCCACGGTTCCTATATTGGACGTTTCCAGAAAATTGTGCCCCAGAATAATTTGCAAGAGAAAATTGAAAATGCATCTGCTGTGCTTCCAGGGGATTATATTTGGGAATTTGAAAGATTCTGATTATAATAGAAGATGAATGAGCCCATCCATAGGCTCCAGAGACGGGATGGCCCTCCCACCCTGCCTAGCATAGAGCTCAGTGAGTAAAGGGTCATCGTTGTGGCTGGGCACTGATTACAGCTGAGACTTGGCCATTCTGCATGTGCCCAAAAGAGAGAGGAGGGTCATTTCCCAGGGGCCCTACGATAGCCATGACTTCTAAGTTCTCCCTCACAGAAGCCAAGCAGCCAGACAGGAGCTCAGCACCGTGCTAAAGCAAGGTCAGCCACTCCCTGGGTCCTCCCAGTCTCATTCTTACATGCAGGTCACCTCTGAGATGCTGAAGACCCTTCTCCCCGGGTATCGCAGCCCTTAACTGGCCTGACCTCCTGCAGTGGGGTGGGTCTGGCCAAGTGACCGATTTCCCACACCCAGGACAAGGCAGGACAGCACGGCCAAGGTTAGGTTGCACAAGGCCCAGGGCTTCTGCCTTGCTGGCCTTCTCTGTTTCCTTCTGTCTCTGTGGCAGGACAGCCATGGGCCCGGAACTCCTTCAGCAGCCACAGTGTGAGGAGCCCTGGCTTCTGCCCAGGGGCGCCTTCGCAGGGCCACCATGCCAGGGCCTTGCCAAGCCGAGCTCAGTATCCTGAGCCACGGTGATGGTGAGGCAAGAAACGCTGGCTGCTCAAAACTGTGAAGTTCGGGAGAAAATTACGGTGATGTGAAGATACTTAATATGAAGGGGAGGTGACCTCATACTTCACATACAGACTGCTTCTGTCAGGTTCAGAGCAAGGAATTAAACATCTGTCAGCCTCAAACTCAGGATTTCGATCACCTTCAAAAAACAGGAAGCAAGCAAATCATATTCTCTGCTCTTACAATTATGTCAGCATGAACCTTATTATTATGTATAACCAAAATGGACTAATAATGAGAATAATAATTGAATAATAAATAAAAAACAGGAAACATAAGAAATGAGGTAGAAACATGTTCGCCTGGCTGATGGCTCCTCGTTCAGAGGCTGAAAACACAAGATCTTTCAGGGTGTGTCACTGGCCACTGCACCATCCAGGGAAATGACAGTTATGTTGAAATGTTTTGTGAAATTTCCCTAATGGCCTGTGCCGTCTGAGAAGGTGACTATACGGTGGCCTCACCAAAACAGGCCTCCTGTGACAAAATGAAACCACGTGTGCGCCGCTGAGACTCATTCAGCAGTCACATGCAAGCCAGTCCCAGGTGGGGGCAGAAAACTGCTTTTGACCTGGGTGACATGTGCAGCAGCTCCTGGAATCGTGGTCATTTCCGCTGACCTGGAGTCGGTTACCACTCCTGCACCAGGGACAGGCCCTGAGACGCCCTCTAGTAGCATCACCTCCATCTCTGCGGATATCTGATCCAGACCAAAG
Source organism: Glaucomys volans (assembly GCA_020662805.1). Classification (NCBI taxonomy): domain Eukaryota; kingdom Metazoa; phylum Chordata; class Mammalia; order Rodentia; family Sciuridae; genus Glaucomys; species Glaucomys volans. The sequence continues at coordinate 14,068 of JAJEJO010003531.1, forward strand.
CCTCAGCACCTTTAACACTCCCCAAAAGTCCTGAAGACGCCCCCCAAATCCTATCCCCAGCCTTTTCTAACACGTCCACGTCAAGACACCCGAGGATTCCCATGGCATGCTGCTCCCAAATCCGTCCAGTGACACAGATCACAGCATCCTCAGGCTGGTGTGATTGACATTCCATTTTCCATGTTTAAATCAATGAGAAGCTCTCCGACTGCTGCTTTTGGGTGTGGATTTATGTATCCAGCCATGCTACAGTGTCAGGTGACACACGTTTTTATTGTTTAAGCCAAACTCCAAGGAAACGTGGGGGAAGAAAACCCCACAGTAACACAGTAACCCAGGACCATCACAGTCACTCAGGACTTGTGGGCAGTGATTCTCTCCACAGCTGTGAGTCCCAAGGCGCGTCCACTGTGATTCCATTTCTTTCTTTCCTACTCTGGAAAGGATGCCAGGAGAGGATTTTTTTGTTTTGTTTTGTTTTTTAAGGGATAACCTATTCTACTTTCTATGAAAAGTAAATCATTCTCAAACTCCAGTGCTCCCACACAGGAGGCAACCAAGCTTTTCCAGCTATTTCCCCCCCTCCCACATCTTCATCTGCAGGCATAAGAATCAACACCTCTCTTTCCTCCTGAGGGACCACCCTGTGCCCCACCCAGCTGCATGTAGCCTTGGTAAAACTGTCACCAGAATGAAAACGCGACTCAGTCCAGGCCAGTTGCATTTTTCCTAGAATTCAAATCCCATGAGGAGCACCTCAAAGCCAAAATTGGCCGAGTTGATTTTCCCAGCACCTGGTTTCCCAGAACTACTGCAGATGTGGTCCATGGTGAGAGTTTCTGATGTTCATCCTCAGTCCTGTAAACGACTCATATCCTCCCTTTTCTTTTTGTTACTCAAGTAAGCTGGTCTGACTTCGGCAGACACACGAGTGCTGATAAAAAGTATGACCCCAGCACAGCTCATCTCTGACCACACCAGGTCAGTATGTGAAACCATGAATTCAAAAATCATTCATGGAAAACATCTAAGGAATCCTTCGTGTCTCAGGAAGTGGGTTACTAGATCCTTCTCTGTCCACAATCTTTTTTTTTTTTTTTTGGTTTAATACAAATACATTGAATTTTGGATTCTATTAGCAAAAAAAAATTGGTCTCATTATCAAGAAACAATAAAGTAAATTTAGAGACTTCTAAAAAGTTAGCTGTTGAATAAAACACAAAAAATATACATAAGCCATTATTACCTGCCTACAGAGCTATAACATTATTAAATTGCTATAATTCATAAACCATATTATCTGGCTAGAGTGCTAGAGAGTAAAAACATAAAAATAATGTTAATTATGACAGAATTAGAAAAACAATGCTCATGTCAAGGAGACGATAGCACCTTAATTAAAGAATATTGAGATGTTTATGAGAACAGACACTGCTGATTGCTAAGAGGCTCAAGTGGGTGCTGAGCCTCACTAATACTACTAAATCCCTTTTTTTATTAACTTTGTATTTGTTCTAATTAGTGGTACATGACAGTAGAATGCATTTATACATTTTGATAGAGCATTTATAAATGGAGTGTAATCTCTCATTTTCTGATTGGACATGTTACAGGGTCACATGCGTCATACAGTCATAGAGGCACATGAGGTAACAATGTCTGTTTCACTTACTACCATTCCTTCCCCCACACACTTTCCCTCCCTTCACTCCCCTCTACCTGATATGAAGTACCTCTGTTCTTCCCTGGTCTATAACCTCTTCATTCATTCATTCATTCATTCATTCATTTATGGCTCATTCTCCAAATCTTTGGGAAAAATCAGGAAATATGTCCCTGCTCCGCTCCAAGGATAGAAACAGGCAGCAAACGGGTCCCAGAATGTCAGTGAGCGCCAGGCGACCACAGAGGGAAGATGAGGCAGAGCACAGGAAACTGGCATTCTAGACGTTTCCTCATGGTCCAGCTCACTGACAAGGTGACATGTGAGGAGGGACCTGGGAAAGGACAGGAGTGAGCCAGGTGGGCATCCCAGTGCAGGTGCAGGGACGTGGCGGGGCCACCCAGCCAGGGCACACCTGGGGAGCTGAGGGGCGGCAGGGCCCTGCTGGGCCCAGGGAAGATGCAGGTGGGAGGTGGGAGCTGAGGGCACCAGAGCTGGACCCCCCTGTGCCAGGTCAGCCACACCAGGACTGTGGCCTTGCCCCAGGGGGAGGGAGTCATGAAGGGTCCTCTGCACTGAAGGGACATGGTTGACTTGTGCTTAACAGGGTCATTCTGGCTGCTCTGCTGAGAACAGGCTGGAGAAGGAAGAAGGCCCCAGCATGAGGCTCCTGCACTAACCCCGAGGAGAGGAAACCAGCACGGTTGGGAGGAGAGCGGGGAGGTATAGAGATGTTGTTGGGAGAGAAAGACAGGAGTTCAAGAAGACCAAGAGGCTTGGGCCTGTGCTGGGGAAGAGTGGAGTCGGCATTTCCTGAGATGAGGAATGTTCAGATAAAACAGACTCGGTGGGTGAACGACGAGCTGCTCACCAGGCAGCCAGAGATGTTGGACAGTTGTAAGTGGGAGTTTGTACTTCAGAGAGGCACGTGGGTCACAGAGGGATACTTGAGAGCCACCTGGACCAAAAATACATCACCTAGGGACACGTGTCGATGGAAAGGAGGTTCAGGAGTCGATGCATGAGGGATTCCAAAATCTAGACTTGAGGAGGAGCAAAGATTCTCGACAGAGGCGGTGAGGAGCTAGGGTGTAGGATGGGAACCAGAAGTGATTATCACAGAAGTCTAGCTTCTCAAGGGAAGAGGGCCACCTGCTCCAAATTCTACCCAGAGCTCAGACGAAAGGAAACACTGAGCCAGGCAGTCATGTGGCCACCCCAAAGGGCCACTGTGCCCATTCTTGCTTAGGACTTCTGGTTCTCTGAGAAGAGCAGAAGGGAAAGAAGCCCACCCGGAGTCCCCATCAGTGAGGCACACCCCACCTGCCCGCTCTGCTGTGGTCTCAGGTAGTTCCGGAACATTCATTATTCAACAATGTAGCAGCCAACAAGCTTCTTTCTAAGAAAACCAAGAATGCTGGGGACTGAAGCTGGCCTGGTGTCAGTTTCAGTGTGGAAGTCACCCTGCACCCCAAAACTCTTAGCTACAAGGAACACAGAGACCAAATGAATTTCAGAAAAATAGTAATTTTAAAACAGTTTAAATCTCAGGGGGCAGAACATAATCAGGAGGCACTGAATTACTTGGGGCTGCAGGGGAGCATGGGAAGTGGACCTCTGTCTGCTACAGAGAATAATGGAGGGCCTTGACCCTGGGAAATGAACTCGTGTGCAAACACATGCATGCACACATGCACACACACTTGCACACCTACTGTGGTGTTTTTAGTGTTTGGAGATTATGAGTTTTAAGATGAACTGAAGCGTTTCTTTGTTGGGGTAAATACCTTGGAGTGGGGGTGCTGGGAGGTGATGGGTCATCTGGTTAGGACATGATTTATGTCATCAGGAACCACCAGACCACGTCCCATCCCCTGTACCATCCTGCATTCCCATTAGCAATGCATGAAGCTTCCTCACCAGCCCTGGCTAGTGTCAAAATAATAAAAATATGAGCCATTTAATAAGTGTGACATGGTCTCATTATGAAATTATTTTCTACTTCTCTAGTGACCCTCGGGGTTGATCATCTTTTCTTGGGCTCATCTGCCATCAGGAATCAGACTACCTTCCTTGGTGGAATGTCCATTCAATTATATTTCCCACTTTTAAATTGGGTTATTTTCTCACTGTTGAGTCGAAAGATTCTTATAGACATTCAATACAAGTCCCTTATCAGATTTGTGTTTTATGAATATTTTGTCCAAGTCAGTATCACCCTGTTATTCTTACAATTGTGCCTTTGGAAAAGCAGAAGTTTTTAAATTTAATGAAGTACCATTTATATTTTTTGTGTTCCAAGGTGATATATAAGAAGTCTTTGCCTAGCCCAAGGTCAAGAATACTCTTTTCTTATGTTTCCTTCTAGAAGTTGCATAGTTCTGAATTTTACATTTAGAGCCATGATCTTTTTTGAGTTTTTACATGGTATAAGCTAAGACTTGATGTACGTTTTAGCCCTATGAATGTCCATTTGTTCAAAAACCATCTTTTGAAAAAAACGTCCTTTATATTTTGGATGGCCCTTGCAACTTTGACAGAAATTAGTGCACCAGATATGGACAAGTCATTTCTGAACTCCATTTCATTCTGCTGACAGACAGCTGCAGTGTTCTGCAAAGACCACTGTGTCTTAATTGTTCAGTTACATGGTCAATCTCAAAGTCAGACAGTGTAAGTGCTTCGATTTATTTTTCTTTTAAAAATCATTTTATCTACAAGATTTTCTTTGCCTTTTAACATAAGTTTTAGATCCACCTTGTTGATATCTTAGGAAAACTTTGCTAGTTGGTGGTGATGACACTGAGCCTGCAGATTATGGGGGAGGGAACTGACAGGTCATCCTGGGGGGTTGTTTCCACATCCCGTGTGGGTGAGGGAGAAAGTTTCTGTTGGAGAACGATGGTGCCTGTGATCAACGATTCCTAATAAACTCATGTGTTCAATAAACACAAGAGCCAATACTCTTTTCAAATGGAAGGGAGTGGGGTGGATTGGGCCATACCAAATCTGGCCTCCAACAAGATGGCCTCCACCTTCACCTTTATTTATAGTCTCACAGGTAAAGGGCCTGGAAACGGAGGGGCTTCTTCTGTGAGGAACAGGATGGGTGGAGTTATAGAAGCCATTTACTTAGGGAACTAGCATATCCTCAGGGGTGAGCCACTCTGTACAGGGTCACCCACTCCCTGGCTGTCTGGAACAGTCTCCCATGACCGCCAGTTCCTGGGAGTCAGACCTCTGTATCCCACCTCTCAGCCACGCCTGATTCTACTAGACATGGATGGCCCCCCACATCAGACCACTGTGTGAGTCAGGTATACAACCACCACCACAGTTTTTAAGGGATGAGTTTTTTCATCATGCTCACATATTCTAGATTTAAATTGGATAATTACACCATCCTTGGCTATTGTGAAAGGGGTTGTTGAATTTCAATCGCCCATGTTCATTGCTAGAATGAAGACATGCACTCAGTTTTTGCAGAGTGACCATGTGTACCATGGCTGAGTGAAAGGCAACCACAAGCTCAGTACCTTTTGGAGATTCTTTTGCATTTTTCTATGTGAACAATCATGCCGTTTGTGAACAGCTGTCTCCCCTCCTTCCCAGAAGGCACACCACCCAGTTCTCTCCTCAGGGTACTGCCCTCCACCACGTCATGAGAGTGGGCCACCCTGTCTTGCTCAGGACTGTAGGGCAGTGTTAGTCCATTAGTCCAGGTGTCTTCATAAGACCATGGCACTTACAGTCCTAGGTTATGCAAGTTTTTATACCAGGACTGGATTTTTATCTGTTCTATTTAGATAAGTGAAGTGGCTTTTACACTATGTTCCAGGGTCTGGCCAACTTAGGTGTGATACGTTACAATTTTATTTATTTATTAATTACATGTAGTAATATACCAATATTATGGTTCTAAACCAATATTAATGATTGGTAATTAATGATAATATACCAATATTAATGATTCTATGGTCTGCTCTTTAATGGGGACATCTTGCCTCAGCATTTATGAGGGAAACTGAGGTTTTCATCAGTTTCTACCTTGCTGACTGTTAAGGAGGATCAGCCTCCTGCTGTCATTGAGTGGAACATTATTAAGTGTCAGTTGCACTGAGGTGGATGAGGTGATGGTGCAGGTCTTCTAAGTCTGTACCAATTTCTCACTTACGTTTCCTATCAGTCACTGGAAGGAGAGGGTGCTCTGCACTTAAACCTTTTGCATTCCTCTTGTTGGTCCTGTTGTCAGTTCTATCGCTGATGCTGTACTATTTTGGAATTCAGTTTTTAAGAGTATTTTCATTTCAGGTTGTTATGCCTTCTTGGTAGATTGACCCCTTATCATTATTTAATGTGATTCCAACCCTGGAAATAGTCCTTCTTTGGAAATCTATGTTGTCTGGTATTGATACAATTGCTCTTGCCTTCACTTCTCTAATATTTTCATTGTATGTATTTTTTGTTTTTATCCTTTGTCTTTGGTCTATCAGAGACTGTGTATTTGAAGTACTTTTGGTTTTTTTTGGAGATAGCATAGGATTGATTTTAATCCAATCTCTATTTTGTGTTTTACGATCATTTACATTTAGTATAACATTGACACAATTTGCTGAAGGTCTGTCCCCTTGCTATGCATATTCTATTTGCATCTCTTATTCTTTCATTCCTTGATTTTGTATTTTATTTTTGACTGATTCTGGGGAATTTTATTTTTTAAAACATATTTTCAGGTTCAGTGTTCAATCATTCATTTATTTTTAAAACTTTCATGGTTTCCCTAGGTTTACAGTACATAAATTTAATTAATTGCAGACCACCTTTAATATTTTAAGTAATATTGCACTACTGCTTCACACATGGTAGAGGAGGAGCCTTGCTGTCCATCTCTTCCTCTTTTAATAGTATTACTGCTTAATTTACCTTTACACATGCTAAAGGTCATAATTCATGCTGGTATTTTTTCCTTAGGTGGGAAATTATTGCTTAGAGTGATTAAAATTAAGAATAGAGTTTTTACTTACACCATTATTGTGAGTCTCCATTTCTTTGTGCATGTGTAAGCTTCTATCTAGTATTTTATTCCTTTTACCTGAAGAACTTAACATTCAACATAAATTTAACATTTCAGGTAACACAGATATGCTGATAATTCTATAGCTTTCTTTTCCCTGAAAATTTCAATTCCCCGTTTCAAAAGACAGTATATCTGTACACAGAATTATGGAATGGACAGCTTCTCTCCTCACTCCCTCCAAAATATCTTCCAGATGCCACACCCTCGCTTTCTGGTTTGCCTAGGTTATGACGAAAAGTCTTCTATTCCTTACGTCATTTGGCTCCTCTTCTGTCTTCTTTGGGTCTTAAGCCACTTTAATATGGTTCTCATTGCACCCCTCCTAATTCTCTACTAACCCCACCCCTGCTTCTCCTCTTCATGTTCCTGTATGTTTTCTATTTACCAATCTCTGCTTTGCTGGTTCTTTAAGGGCTGTTTTAGTCCACCACTGAAGCTCCTGAAGGCATTCTTCACCTGTTGTCCTTCCTAGAACCTCTCTGAAATTTGTGATTTACTCTCATCAATTTGACATTATGCTGAGACTCTCCATATGTTCAAGCATGTTGTCCACCTTTCCTATTATAATTATGAGCACATTACTCATATTATTTTTCATTACTTAAATAATTCTAATGCAAGTCAATGCTGAGTCTGATTTTGTGAGGGCTTTGTCTCTGCATAGTATGTTGTTTTTGATGGTTGTCCTTATTTTTTCCTGTGTCTCATCACTTTTAGTTGAAAGCTGGACATCATGTGTCACAGGGACTGAGTAAGTGCCTTACATACTCATGAATGAGCTTCTGCTGCTGGGGGTTGGGGTGAGCAGGTCTAGTCAGGGTGGAGCCAAGGTTGGGCCTTCCTGTTGCTGTGGCTTCAGATCATCCTGATGTTGGTTTATGCCAAGTGTGGGTGTTGGTTTGACAAAGGATTTTTCTCAACATCCTGTCATCACCCTAAGCTTTAGGCAACCCCTGGTCCTCTGCAGGCCAGAGGGGCTCCTGTCTCCAGCAGCAAGAGAAAGTAACTACACTTGTTTGTTTCTCCTGGTGGTTGAGGGTGGGAGGTTTCTTCTTGTCTTGTTTGAACCTCAGGTTTAGACATTCCCTTTGTCCTCACATCTCAAAGTGGGACATCCTCAGTCATTTGTTTCCTCTCTCCATGTTATTGAGGCCACAAGGTCAGTGACATAGCATTAGAAGGTGAAACGTTTGAGGTAATTATGTTGTGATGAGGTCAGAAGGTGGGGCACCAATGGTGGACTAGGGTATTTATAAGAAGAAGAAAAACCAGAACTCCCTCTCCATCCACAATGTGGGGACACAGTGAGGAGGTGGCCATCTATAAACCAGACAGATCACCGTCACCAGAAGCTGACCATGCTGGAACTTGTTATTAGACCACCCAGCTTCCAAAACAGAAGTGGTTTTTGTTGTGTGCAGCCAACTGGTCCATGGTATTTTCTTACAGAATCCTGAGCTGACTAATACACTTGATGGAAGAGTTGGCTAATGTTTTTTTCAGGATGATTTTTTTGATACTTTCTCAAATACACATGAGTCCACACTTTGGCTCTGGGGATGAGAGTTTGCTTCCCTTTCCCAGAATCCTACTTTCCTTTCTACTTATGTATTTACTTTTGTTGTTTCAGGGGAGAAGGAGATGAATGGGTCTTTGCTAGAGCATGGTTTGGGGACTGACAATGTAAGTGCAGAAGGAGCCCTTGACCTCTCTAAGTCCCTGTCCAATTCAGTTCCATCTCTGGGACTATTGAGAATATTAACTCAGGTAGATGCCCATAAAGCACTTAATGTATTTCCTAGCACATGGAGCACTGACTTATTAAGTACTCAGTAAAAATCTATTGCATTATGCAGTTTTTAAAATAGTCCATCTACTTCAAAATCTCTTCATCTTCTTTGCCATAACCCAGTGCTATTCCAAAACCATTTTAGTGTTTATTTAAGGCAAGGAGAACTAAGGTTTGTTTCTGGCAAATTTTTAACACAGAGAAGGCCAATTTTTCTGAGAATGCATTCCTCTAAGAGGAAAATCATACAACATTTGTGGATAAATCTAATTCAATCCTCGTGAAGAGATAAAGGTGTATCTGTTTATTAGTCAAAGTGGCATAATCACTGTGATGACTAAATCTGTCAGTTTTATAGCTTTACAATTATAATGAATTATTAATTTGGGGTATGACTACATTTTAAAGAGGACACTGAAGTGAGATTTTAAAATGCATTTATATTTTAAGTATAAATACATTATTATTAAAGTTTAAAGTTGCAAAGAATGTCAGGTTTTGTGTCAGGTCTGAGTTCTTCCCTAATATTTCCAGAGAATTTGATATGAATTTTTGAATAACCAGATAGATATTATGCTTTTCAGGCTTCCTCTAAACCTGGAATAACTTTTCTTCATCTGTGGTCGTCATGCAACCATATCCAGTAGGGTGAAACTCTTGGATTCTATTCCAGTACAAACCAATACTGGCAGCCTTGCTGCCAATCCTGAGCCTTAGAGCTCAGTAGAGCCTGAGGTCCTGACTGATCCCCACCATCCTACCTGAAGGAGGTTCCCTCCAAACTGGCATGGCGCTCCTTCAGCTTATGATTCTGTCTGAGTGGGAGCTTAGCTTTTATGAATTCAAGTCTACACACACACACACACACACACACACACACACACACGACACCCCACACATACACACACACACACTCCACACCCACCCCACATACATGTTGACAAATGCTATCATCTTCAGTTTCTGAAATATCTCTGAGACTTGTATCCCAACAAACCCTCCACAGGCCCCAAAACAACAGGTCCAAACAACCAAAACACCTCTGAAACCATGAGCGAAAACAAATCTTTCCTCTTTAAGTTGACTTTCTCAGGTATTTTGTTATAGTAATAGAAAGCTGACTAACATGTAATTCTCTGGATCTATTGAAATCTAAGAGAGTCAACAAAACATGCAATATTTTAAATGCTTACATTCAACAAATGAATGTTTTTTAAACATATACTTCCAAGTATATTGATGGTCTTTTGAGATGATCACATGTGAGGCCATACATGAGTTTCAGCCCTGGTGAAATGTTTTCTCTCCCTTTTTCCTCCTCTCTCACCTTGTAATACACTCTGGACTCTGGAGACACCTCACCAGGACTCATATTTAGACAAATATATGCAATTTCAAAAATGCTGCTTGAAACCAGACCCTACAAGAAATTAACCATCATCAACTAAATCTGCAGAACCTCTACCTAGAATGTGAAGGCCACAGAGCACACAGGTGTTTTGAATATCTGTCTGTGATTGATGTGCAGGGGAGTCACAGGAGCCTGGCCCTCCACTTCGTGACACCCTACAGGGTGGAACAGGAATGAATAACCCTCAGATCACTTTCCATTACACCCCCGACCTGTTGCTCAGCCTGGCCTCTGGACTCAGTGCCCTAGAGTCAACAAAGGCTGAATCATTGATCTAGACCACTGCGGCAAAGTGTGTCCCAGATGCTGCTTCATGCCAGATGGCTAGGACCTTCCACACTTTTTCCAAGGCCCAAGTGAGTCACCAAAATCAACCTCAAAATGGAAGGAATTTCTTCTCCTTTTTCCATATACAGAGATATGATTGCACAGAGTCCCTTGGGGTGGAAAGCAAAATGTCAGTGGTTCCCACCCAACGTCATATGCAAGCTCACCAACCAAGACCCCCGCTCATGTCCTGGTCCAACATTTGAACAGCAGCATGGCTCTGCCCCTCCATGCGTGCGGGCTTTGAGAGTCAGGCCTCAGCCAGAACCCAGCACTCCACCCGAACAGCCTGGGGGAGCCCCAAGCACCCCTGTCTCACTTCCTCTCTGAGATGCTACTTGGGGACACACACCTTTCAACATCAATCAAAGCAAGCTCTTCTAGGAAGACACAATAATAACTCCTTCCCAAGAATCCAGTGGAGGTGACCTGGGCCTTCCTTTTCTCCTTCACATGTTAAAGCACATCCATTCAGCGTCTTGGACCCCCGGCTCTTTCTTCCTTTCCCAAGCTGACAGCTCAGAGAGAGAGACAAGATGTCCAGTCATCGCGGATGGCTTGGCCAACGCAGGAGGCAGGTTATCCTGTTGAAGAGCATCTTCCAGGAATTAAGAAACTCTGAAGGAGGTGACTCTAGGAGCAGTCCCCAAAGCATTCCGATATTGACTGATCTCTGTAGGTAAATCACAGTGACCCCAGGGTCTTTGATGGTGACGTCAGTGGCCCATTTCAAATATCGTCAGTTGTTTTAAACCTTCTAAACAATGCTTCCACAGTTTCCTCACCCTGTGAGATTGCTGAGTCAGGGAGAAAGGGAGCAGAGACCCAGCTGCTCATGCACTTGTTAAATCGCCCCCCAGGCTTGCAGTTCCAGGATCTAATGCCCGATCCCCTGGAAAAGTCAGAACAGCGCTCGGTGCACACATGCACACACACGCACACACACTCACACATACCCTGCTCTCCTGCGACACACCCCTCCCCTGGCTCCCCATCTCTGGTCCCTCCCCTCCACTGCAGGCTCCTCTACCAACAGAAAAACCCCAGCAGCCAGGGCTCGCGAAGTGGCTCAGGTGTGGTGTCAGCCCAGGTTTGCTTCCCGGGCAAAATGTCCTTGCCTCAAGTGTCCCAACGGCCCACTCCTCCCCCTGCTCGGCACCTGCTCCCAACCCCTGCCATCTTTCCTCCTCCAAACTCACCACCTAGTTGCTGTTCCCTCACTTACATGCATGCTCACCGCCCTGCTCCCCTCCTTACAAGTTCAAGAAAGCTCGGAGTTTACCACCACTGTAATGCCAGCCATTTTACCGTCATGATCCTGAACCTTCAGCCGTACCAGAACCCCTGGGGAGCATCATTAAACGGAGATCATGGGGCCTCTTCTAGGGTTACTGATACAATTGTGTGGCTGATGCCTGTGTCACTATGACTCCTGGTAAGTTCTCCAGGATGCTGCTGCTGCCAGGCTAGCAATCACACCATGAGAAAGCCATGGTCTGAACACGTCTTGGCACATAGTAGGTGCTTAGCAAACACTTGTAGAAAAAACAGATGAATGAAGGTCTGCTTATTGGTAAACATCGGGGACCCACTGGAGAGGACTGCTCTATCACATGGCACGCCCTTCCTGGGCATCTTCCTCCAGGGGCACCTGACTGGGAGAGGTCAAGGCTCCATTCCCAGGACCTGGGGACCGCTCCCCACAATGGCCCCTGTCACCACAGGGCGGGTAAGTCACCCCATGCAGATGGTGCAGGTGTGTTGCATCCCACTGTGTCAACATCAAGGGTCCCCTAAAGGAGGACTTTCTTCACTACACTCAGGAGAAATGTCATCCCCCTGCTCAGAATCAGGAAAAACAGGAAGCATCCTAAATATCCAAGAACGGGGAGAGTCAAGCAAATGACAGCGTTGCCATAGGCCAAAATAGCTCGCAGTCATAAAAATCATGTTTACACAGATTGTTTTAATAGTAACAGTAAAATGTTTTTTATATGATACCATGAAGAATAAAGCCAGGAAGCTTGCTCCAGCTGGGCAGGTGCAGGCTCACACATGCCACATCGGCACCGAAAAGGAGGGACCCCGCACCTGCACTCCCATGTGTGTCCTGGGTTTGCTTTTTACTGGGGGCAGCTGTTCAGTGGGTGCAGGAAGGTGGAGGGGGGACAATGACTGCATGGCAGGCAGCTCCCACCCAGCCTCTTGGGCTTGTGTCTCTGTTTAGAGGAGAGAGGACCCGCGTCATAATAACAGGAACAACCTCTGAGCACCAGCCGCGTCCCAGTTTTCACATGGGCTTCCCTCAGTTGGAGCATTCATGGGAACACACAGGTTGAAGGCCATGGTCCCTCTCCCGTGAGGTCGACATTCTGATGGGGTACAGGATAGTGAGTGAGCAAGTGAATCACCAGGAATGTCAGTGACAGGTGCCATGAAAACCAGGAGTGAGCGGGTGGGGTGTTGAGGGCACTGATACAGCAAAGGGAGCTGAACCCATGGAAAGTCTGCTGAGCAGAAGCTGCGTCTCCAGTAGGAAGTTAGTCTGCCCTGCAGAGGGCACCTGGGTCTCGAGCCTGGGGTGGAAGAAGAAATAGACATGGACACTGGAAAATCCCCAAGCAATGTGGCCTGGGGACAGGGGGTGAGAAGAAGGCCCTGCGCTGACCTGACAGCCATCACCTCCCAGGACGTGCTTCCCAGTGTGGCTGCAGACAGGAGGAGGTGTTCTCTCACCCCAGTAATCGTCTCTAGGAGGCGCTGGTCTCCTTCAGAGTCAGTCCTCTCCAGACGCTGCCCACAGACCCCAACCCAAAAAGTTCAACTTCCCGAGTGCCCAAGAAACCCATGTGCTCACTAGACCACCCTCAAAATGACCTGCACAAACCCAGCCCCATTCTTTGTCCAGTGACTCATTTTCCTCCAGGAAGGTGGGTCCACAGGCACCATTTCATCCTGCACCCCCTGGTGCCCCCCTGCTCTCCAGCCGCCAGAGGATGCCGCGGTCCATAATGTGACCCCATCTCCAGACAGCAAGGCCCGGCCCATGCAGGTACCAAATCTCATTTTGGTTCAGCCAGAACAAGCTCTCCAGACTCAGCCTCAGGATCCATGGTCTTCTAGACCACTCTGGAAGTCAAGTGCGCAGCCTGGACGTGGGCACATGGCCACATACTGCTGGGAGCTTTGCACACGGTGGGACAGGGCACCTGTCATTCAAAGCATTCTGACAACCATGCCCCTGTCCTCTAGAGCAGCCTCACCCAGGCAGAAAAGCCACCGCCACCACCCAGACCACCCCAAACACTCGCTGCAAATTCTGCCTTCACTGTCCTCAGCCATGTCCGAAATCCCCACCACTCACTTTATTTCAGGGACTTTCTTGATCCAAGTGGGTTCAGGCTCCTGTCTCCAAACCTGTCACTTAATCCCTGCCTTCTTTGCCAAAAAGTGCCCAAGCCTTGGTCTCCTCCTCTGTCCTGCATCCAGCATGGGGCAGAGCTGGGCGCCTCCTTCTTCCACCCCCTTCTGCTGAGATTCACTGCTGTGGTCTGCACACCCTGGAGCACTGCCTCTCTGGGCTGCATGAGGAATTGAGGATTTCACTGTATCACAGCAGGAAGTTTTGCCATGGAAACAGATTTGGAGGGCTCTTGCCACACACACACAAAAGGAAGCTATGTGAGCTGGCGGCGTTCATTTGTGTGACTCCAGTAACCAGGGCGTTAGGAATATCGAGGTGTCACAGTGCACGCCTTAGGTACATACAGTAAAGAAAATGAAAATAAACTCTGGGCAAATTAGTTGGGACTTGATATTTGCTCAGCACACCAGTATGTTTTCCGTTTCTTTCAAAACAGCCGGTATTTAGCCTGTCAAGTTGGTTTAATGTCTGTCGAAAGGTAAAATTCTATGTCCCAGCCGTATCTAGTTGATTTCTGAAATCATACAGCACAAGGATTCAGATGAAGCAAATTCTGTGAAGACTGGCCTGGCACGGAACGGTCAATCAATTCACATGAGTGACTTAGCTTAATGGTTGCATTATATTCTAACTAGCTAGTTGTTTCTTATTTGGAACCGAGATTACCAATGCTATTGTGTAAGTTCTGTTATCAAATTTCTGTAATTGCATAAAAATATAAAGGAAGATCAGGAACCACACACACTGTTTTCATGAATCCTGTGAGCACAGAGGCAGCTCTGAGTGCGGTTATGTCAGCAGCACGGAGAGCCAGCAGGTCGCTGAAACCACCCAATCTACATGTGATGATTTCCTGTCCCTCAACAGCATGTCCTGGGTCTGACTCTCCTTCCTGCACATATGGATCTGAAAATTGTTTTATTTCACTTTCTTCCAGATTTGAAGTCTGGAAGAAAATTATTAATATGTGTCATAAACTCCTCAAGTTGAAATTAATAACACTGTGCATGCGTGAGCACACAGGGACAGTTTTGTGCAACTGAATTCCATTTCAGTTACCAGGCCAGCAGTAGGGGGAGATCATCTCGGCTCCTTCATGACCAACTGCATCTGGTAGCTTCCGACATGAGATCCTGAGGAGCCACTCACAGCGGGTCGATGGTGACGGCAAAGTAACCTTCTGAGCTCTGAAGTGCAACCCAGCTGCAGCCATGTGTCCCTGACCTCCAGGACAGCCCTCATTGAAGAGGAGAGCACAGAGGGGTGGGACCCCTGAGCCTCTGCTGGATGGTGGGTGATGGGCGGGAGAGCAGTGTGATGACACTGGCCCCAGGACCACGTGCTTTCACTTGAGAATTGAAGCAAAACCAAGAGCAGCACCAGGATTCCAGGTTTTTCTGAGTATCTGCATCTCCTGGCAGCTCCCAGCAGGTTCCTCTCTCCTAACCGCACCCTATCTTTTACCCAAATTAGAAATACCTGTTCCACATTAGACACGATTCACTCTCCTCTTGACAGAAGCCGTTCCCTTCTGAATGGAGGGACAAATCACTGAAGAGCTTCTGTTCTGCTTCATGCAGAAGATGCCACGGCCTCTTCCCTCTGGGTGGTAGGTGCAAGGAGTGAGGCCCCTGCCTCTTCCCAGTTGCCATGGTGCCTATCCTTGGCCAAAACCGAGCTCCTCTCCCCTGCTTGGATCTGTCTGGTTACCTCTTGCTCAAGTCAACCCTGGTAGTTTCTTCTGGCATGCAGAGAGACTTCTCACCCCAGTTCCACCTGTTGGGACATTTCTGGTTCAACATGGTATCCTGGAGTGCAGGTCAGTGCACAGCTGGTCTGGGAGCTCAGGGAGGCCTGCAGAATCTGCACTCCTGAAATAAAAGGACACTCCCAGGTGGGTGTGGGTGTGGATCTGGGGTGTCCCATTTCCCGAGGGCACATGGATATTCAGACCACAGCTCCAGCCAGGGCTTTGGTTCCAGGAAAGACATAAATTGAGGAATGTAAGGTGGTTTTGTGTCCCACAGCGTGACTGGAGTTAAGCTTAGTCTTTTTCTTCTGGATACTTCTATGGATTTGCTTCGCCTTCAGGAGAAGCTACTCTATTTGCAGCAAAATCTCCTGGGTACAGACAAGTCCTTTCCTTACCCCCTGCTGGATACGTCTCAAGACCCCTCAGCTTCTGTCCCCTGAGGATGACCCAGAATCGTGCAGTTGGGGCTTCTTGCTCTGGCCAGGTGGCCTCTTTTACACTGTCCCAGGCCAATTCTCCTACTGGTGACTGTTGTAACAGGTCCCCCAGATCACATCACCATCACCCACCCTCAGAGGCAGCAGAGAATCTTTGGTTCTCTCCGGTTCCCTGCTGATTTACCTTTTTCTGTGCTGGTTCTTAAACTATCAGTGACTCCAGAGGCAATTTAACCACACAACTGTGCATCTACTCATACAGTAAAAGTATATTTCTAGCTAAACTTTAAAAAGCAAATTAAATTCAAAACTTCAACCAAAGCTGAAAATCACCCTAATACTTCCTACTTCCTCTCTCCTATAGCGCCTTGCAGCCTATCAAAGACACCAACCTGACAGGTGAATGTGGGGTTTTTAAGTTTTCTTCCTTTTGACAGAGGTCCCTGATAGATGAGCTACCCAGTTATTTACTTAGATGTGTCATCCCACTCAGAAACGTGCTTCCCCCACATGAATGGTGCTGCAGCTTCTCTAAAATTAGAACACATTCCTACCACAAGGAGAAGCCATTAATATTTTAGCCTCCAAGTGAGGCTCTACGTTGATGATAGAAATGAAAGCCGCATGTGTTGCATAAGGACATGGATTCCTCTTCCAGACACACTATTTCCCCCCACAGAACAGCTTCCTGGTCATTTAAGGAACCAGGGGTTAACAGGAGGGACATGTGGAAGTCCAGGCTCAGCACGCTGGCCGCTGCCCTCCGCCCTGTGTCACCACCCCCACCCCCACTCCACCTCAACTTTCTTGTCATTCTGTAGTTTGGGGTGGGCTGCAAGGGGTCACATGTTCAGCAGTTAGGCTGAGTCATCTGACCTGCTTCCCCAAGTTCCATCAGTTACTAATCACAGGACACACCACAGGGGCAGCCACTGAGGGGGAGAGCCATTGAGAGTAGGGAGTTCCCAGTGTCCCCTCATTTCTGAGTCCCCTGGAGTTGGTGACCAGGACCTGAAGGAACATCTCATCACCCAACCAGTCCTCAGCTGCAGCCACCTAGGAGCTAACCACATCACTGCTTCTACCTTATGTTATGGACGCCGTCTGTGTGTGCGGCTGCCCCTGACTCCACTCCCACTCAGCTAGTTAGAGAACACACACTTGCCACTGGTGTTCCAGCAGCCCTGGTAATCAGTTGTGGCTGCTCTACTCTGGTGGATGGGAAGTGACAGGCCTCTTCCAAGGTCTGACCCCACTCCTCCACTCCCCGCCTGGGCAACGTGGCTGCCACCTGGGGATGAAGGGACACTGAAGTCAGGAAGGGCAAAGTGACAAAGGAGAAAGAGCCTGGATCCCTCTTGACTTTGGATTAACGAGGACACTTAATTGTAATTAACGTCAGCCACCATATCAACTTGGAATCTTACTTAAGAGGAAATCAATCAGTGTCCTAATTAATCCACTAGAGGAGTATGAAGGAAGGAAAAGACGCTCTTCAGACAGCAGGAGCCTGGAGTGTGCTTAGCACAGCCCCCTGTCACGGACTGAGTGGACCAAGTCTGGGCAGCCGGCCCTCCATAAGCACCTCTCGGCATTAGTCACTCAGTGCACACAATGACCCTCCAAGAAAGAAGCCAGCATCCCATTTTCCAGATGAGGAAACTGGGGCTTAGGACAAATTGTGTTCTCCAAGTCACCCTATAGTAAGTGCCCAGAGTTCAAATCCAAGTCCCTGGGCACACACGTGCTGCCCCCACAGCAAGAAGCTCTGCAAGCTGCTCTCCAAGGGCAGCTCCAGGGGTCCCTAAAGAAGTGTGGTGGATAGAATTCCTGGTCACCATGCAAAACAGATAGGCAGGGCAGGAAGGGCGCGATGACGACCCAGGGAGGTGTCGAGTTTCCTGGGAACCACAAGGAAGCACCAGTGTGGGGAAGTGGGAACAACAGACCACATCTCAAAGTTCTGGGGTCCAGAAGTGTCAGATGAGGCCTTGGCAGGGCCCGACTCCCTCTGGACACTGCAGGGAAGGTCTCCCTGGCTACTCGCCCAGTGTGGTGGTTCCTTGGCTGGGCCAGTGTGAGTCCAGGGCCCACATGGCGCCCTCCCTGTGTGCATGTCTGCAGCTGTGTTCACATTTGTCTTCTGATAAGTCCCCAGGCATGTTGGATAGGGACCCAGCCTTCTCCAGGGTGACCCCCACTTCATCAGCCACACCTGTCATGACTCTACTGCCCATGCAGGTCACAGACTGAGGAACCAGGGTGGGACTTCAGGGTGGGAGGGGTCAGCACCTGAGCCAGGCACTGCCTTCTCTGGGATATTGGCTCCCTTTTTTCCTTTGTTAAAAAGTAGAAAATTAGAGAAGCCTGATCCTGGGAAAATAGTAATATTTTTTTATTTTGTATAACTCCCTCATCTCTTAATGAATGCCTAGTGCTTCCAGGGATTTGAATAAGCAAAGATTAATTATCTATTTCCACACAAGATAAAACTCATATTAATAATCCCTGGTGAAAACTGCCAAGATAACAAGTTAGGAAGCTGGAATCACACATTGAGCTGCTGGGGATATTAGTGTTGGAATCTGGATTTCCTAACCAGGACTTCTGACACTGTGCAGGAGGTAGTAGATTTGGAAAGACAGGCAAATTCCTTGAAAAGCCAAGCTTTCCCTGTCACTAGCAAAAGATCTCACTTGAAGCTGATGGAGGAGAGCCCCAGACCTGGAGAACCGGCCGAGAAGATCTCAGGGTCAAGTCATATCGGGGCCATCAGCCCCACCCACGACACCTCTCATCCAGGGGTGCCATGACTCTGGCCTGCACTGGAGACAGCAAGGCCCAGGCAACTGGCAGCACCTGTCTAGGTCCAGGTGACCAGGGTAGAAGGGCCATGTGTCCCTGCTCGTGGCTGGTTCTGCCTCGCTTTGCCATGGAAAGACAACTTCATTCCTAAGTGAGTGATGTCCTGGGACCCAAGGATATGTGCTGCTCAGTTGCCGTATTTTCTTTGTTTTGATTGAAGAGAAAATGCAAGTCCCCCCTGGGAGGTGAGGGCCTAAGCCACTCTGAAGGCGCCATCTCCTCCCACTGTCTCGACAGCAAGAGTTTGGGGGTTGCTGGGAGTTGGGCTAAAGAAAAAAAATTTCAAGGCACGAGCAAGAAACAGATTTCCGGAATGACAAAGGTGGGCAGCTCTCAGGCTCTGGGCCAACCCCATGAATAATGAAGCCCAGACTCACATATGTAGATCTTCAGGCCTGTTCTATTGGCTGTTGGTGGTGAAAATGTGGACATTGGAGAAGGAAAATAGATAATAATAATAGCAATAATAATCCATCATGTATTTGTTAGGATCGTTTTTTGTCAGACTAACAGCTGTTCCCCCTACAACTCCATATTTAGGGAGGTGGTTGGAGGTGAAGGGGTCTCAGCTGATGTCCCTGGGGCCTCTGAGGGATGTTAATGGATGTCTTCCACAGCTCATCCTCCAGGCAATAAGTTTTATGGTCCTTTATAATCCAGTAATGGATGTGTAGCTCCAGGGCAAGAAAGTGGCTAAAATAGAGAATACCCAGGACACCACTAATTATGGGGAACAACCCCTGTTGTTTGTTTTGTCTTTGACCCTTGGCCTTCAAGAAAAGGAAGAATCATTTCTCAGCAAACTGTTCTTAGCAATTTCTAGAAACCATGCCAATTTGCACAGAAAGGAGTCCATGTCTCATGTAAATAAGGCCTCAGGGAACCTCTCACCTAATTTTGTGTATAGATTCATCTCAAACAAGTAAAGCACAGGGGTTATCAAGACAAAGACTTAAGGAGCTAGGTTCTGTGTTACCGAATTCACTCTTGGATAGGATATTGAAGGTGCAGATCTCAGGCACACCGTCCACACTGAGCCCATGGTCACCTCAAGCCCAGAGCTCCACCTCACTCACAAGGGCTCCCACCTGAACAACAGCTAACTCTGGAAAGAAACACTGGAAACTGAGCTCAGGACATTTACTCCAAAGTTGAGATTTTGTGACATCACCATTTGTTGCAGATGTTCCATGGGATTTGGGTTTTCTTACAGCTTCACCTTCTCTCCAGATCCTAACCTGGGCTATAGGAAAAAGGTGGCCCAACTGTCCCTGGGGATTCCCACTGACTCCCTTAGTGCTGTGAAGCTCACTCGGCCTACCCAAGGAGAACCATCTGTGCTGACAGTGACCCCAGGGCCACATCTGTCTGAGGGTCTGCACTGCTTCTGGGCTGAGTGGAGCCCAGAGAACCCAGCACAGCTCACAGAGATACCCATCCCATTAATGGGGCACCGAGGAGAGGGGCTGCCTGTCTTCAGCTGTACTTTCAATGGGGATTTTCGTCACAGACCCATGAGGACAGAACCCCTCTGGGGTGCAGGTGAACTCAGGAATGAGCGGTAATTGCAGTGTCAACCAGCAGACTCAGGGGCAGCAGACTGGGGTCCATCCCTGCCCACCATGCAGTAATGATGTGACCTTGGTCCAGCTGCTTCAACTCCTTGAGCCTCAATGTTCTTGTCTCATAAATGGGTATAATAACACTGTCCCCCTCAAAGAGCAGCTGTGAGGAATTAGCAACAAGGCGGCAAAGAGTGGGCCCGACTTCCTGTGTGAGCCTCGCATGTGCTTCTTTAGGAGCTGCAGTTCTCCAATCCCATGGACGCCTATTAGGACTTCAGACCTGGGGCTTCACTCCCTGCGAACACTTTTGTAGCATATTACGTCTACTACATGCTAGGTATTGCTCCAAATCCTCTGCAGACCAGCTCACTGAGTCCTCAGAGCAACCCTGCATGTTGGGGATTACTCTTGGGGATTACATAATCCCCTGCACTTTGGGGATTATAGTTCAGGGAAGGTCATAAGACTCGCTGGAATTTGCAGAGCTATTAAGGATCTGAGCAGGGATGTGAGCCCAGGCAATCCAGCTCCAGATCTTTCCAGAACTGCTTTTCTGTGTGTACCCTATGAGCTGTGACTCAGCCTGTCTGTTATGTCTCCTGCTGTCCCTGGAGCCAGAGACCCAGCTGGAATGGGCATGTAGCTCAGCAGGACCAAACAGATTCTGTTAAGAAGACTCCCCAGCTTCTGGTCCACAAAGCATCACTCTTTCCTCTGAGATGGCTTGTTATAAGCAATCTGTGAGCCTGGAATCACCAGGGCTGTGTCTCAGCTTATGGAGAAAGGTTGCCCTAGGCAGATGCCAGCACAGAGGAAGATAAGTCATGCAAAGGAGACAAAGATAAGGACCTGGTGACTCTGGATCCAGCAGAGCCTCAACTTCCCAACCACAGGGGCTAACCAACTCTCCTGTCTGCATGGACTGTTTTTATATGGCAATGGGGTTCTTGCCCCTTTAAGAGACTTGACAAACAAAAATGCAGTGTAAACAGAGGCAAGAGAAAGAAAAATCCTCAGATTTAAACTTACAAGATACTGACAGATGCTCACATGGCAGCCAGGTGAGAGGCCCTGGGAGAGCTGACTAACAGTAATGACATCCAGACAGAAAACCCCAGACTTCAGCTGTAAATCCAGGCATCACAGAGGAGGAAGCCTGGGGAGCAGACACGCTGACCTCTGCACTGGCTAAGGAGTGCTCGGCCCACACCCAAGTCCTGTTTTCCCGCAGGTCTCCCTCAACCTGGGACACAAGATCAAAGCAACCAGAGCACAGAGATCACAGGCTGTGGTTGTAAAATATATGCGTATAAAATACGCAGACCGTAGATATAGTGAGGGAGTCCAGTCACTTCCACATTTAGTCTCTGCAGACCTGGTCTGACAAGGAACAAGGTCTTGGTCTTGGGCAGGACATGGCAGGGAAGACAGCAATCTGAGAAGAAGCACCTGGATTTTACCTGGGGGCATAAATTCTGCTAAACCAGTTCCAAATCAGTTGCTTTTATTCTTTTGTTGGGATTATCTGCTGAATACAAGATTTTATAAATGTGCAATCTTATTTAAATACACGAATGTGAAATTGGGATAGCAGATACTGGTATTTAGTGCCTTTGAAATCTACAGCCTTATTTATAGACACATGAAGTATGTAGCTGGTGAGACACAGGAGCTTCTGTACATACAGGAGATGAACTCTCCATGCACCCGGAACGTACGCAGTTGCTCAGGACGTGGCTGCATCTATAGAGGACGTGCGGTCTTACTTCTGTGCCTGCAGAACGCGTGCAGTTAGTGTGGCAGGAAAATCCTCACACTCTCCAGGCGTTTGCACAGCCCTTTCAAAATGTCTGCCTCGCTGCGTTCCATTCTATCACCTCACAGATGTGTCCACACAGGCACAGACATGGTGGGACTGAGACAGACTCAAGTGCACACAGCGTCACAGACCCATCCTCAGCCATGTCTCCTTCCCACCACGGAGCCAAGCTCTCAGTTCCAACCCAGGCTCTCCTCCTCCAGCTTTGCTCAATGTTTCTGGAATTTCTGAAGCACTACAATGGGGTCCCAGATGCAGAATGAAGGACCTTTTTTTCTTTTTTCAAAAACAGATCTCTCCCTTTTTGTAGTATTTTTTTCACTCCTGCTGATTTGAACTGGTGTCAGAATCAGTAGCAGATACTTAATTCAGAGAGCTTTTAAAAACGGATCGGGGATGAAATAAAGGGAAGATGACTGGAGAAAAGTCACAGACATCTTGTGCCTGAATAGCAGTTCTTTGTTAATGTCTGATTCTCACCCTGCAGAGCATTGCAACACACTGACTTCATCTAAAAGTCCATGTTCAACAATTTGTTCAGAGAAACAAGAAAACAGCCCCTAAAAATAAAATACTTCTGAAGAACTTTAACACAGGATGCAAAACTGATCGACATTTTGGAAAGATCAAATTAGATCATTTTAAAAAATAAATTCCTGTGATGTAGCATATTATTTCATTACCCCCCCCCAATTCCATCCTAATCAGACCATAGACATGTGCAAAGAAGGAAAAGTGTTCAAAAGGATCGAGAAGAAGGGGATTGAGAATAAATTAACACTTACTGGACATACAATGTGTAGTAGGAATTGATTTGTAACAGATGTTTTACTTACATTAACTGTTGTAATCATAATGAAATTATCACGTGCCAGGCACTATAACGTTCAGTGTTATGGGGAATATAAAAAATATTACCCACCACTCATGAAACAGTTTTTATATGACAAGCAATGGGCTGAAGTTTTGATATCCTTTGTCTAACTTTATCTGAACAGAGGACTGATGAGTGAGCTCTATTAGGATGCTCGTTTACACAGGAGGGAAATGAATTTCCCAATACTCTTAGCTAATAGGCGGCAGGGAAACAGAGTCCACACTCCACACCAACTTCATGACATGGCCCCATGCTGGGTACACTGCAAAATGCTCAGCAGAGATTCCAGTGAGCCGTAAATGTTGGTTGAGAGTAATGTTTGCTTGGAGCCAAGATTGAAATAGGAATCAACTGGGCTGGTCCAACAGCAAACCAAGTGAACAGATCAACAGAATAAATTGGCATGCCAATAAAATAAGTTAAGCATATACAAGTGCTTGGTGGATGACAGGGCTGACAGTACAAATTAGGAGAGAAAGAGTACTGGTTTAAGAAATAGTTGTCCTTTATGTGGGAAAATAAGATTCACACAGATCCCGACCTCACACCATACACAAACTACATTGAGACAGTGCCTCAGGGTCTCTCTCAAGTCCAAGTCTTGATCTTTGTCTCTTCTATTTCCCTATTTTTGGTGCATGATGATTATACATGATAGTGGGATGTCATTACATGTGTGCACATGTGCACAATATGATCTTATCACACTTACCTTTCTTTACATTTTTATATGTGACCAAGATTTTCAAGGTTATAGTATCAGAATCAGATTCAGATATGGTCAAACGTGGTATATATATACAATGAGCTATAAAGAAGAATGAAATTATGCCATTTGCAGGGAAATAGATGAAACTTGAGAACATTATGTAAAGTGAAATAAGTCAAACTCAGAAGGTCAGCAGTCAAATGTTTTCTCCTATATGTGGAAGCTAGAGAGAAAAAATGAAAAGAAAGGGAGATCAATGGAGGAAAGGGACCAAGGAGAGCAGGGAGGGAAGGGAAAGGGGAAATAATTGGCCAAATTATATTGTTGTATTGTGTATATGTGTCAATATGCAACAGCAAATCCCACCATTACATAGAACTGTAATGCAATAAAATAAAGTGGGGAAAAATAATGGGAAAGAAAAGATACAGTCAAGATGAATGACAATCACTCCAAGGCCAACACTTTTGGGTCCTAAGAAGACACAGGGAAGGATCTCTGCTGAACCTCCACTGTGCAGAGTGGAGGAAATACCCCATGGGATCTGCCCATTCTTTCTGAACCACCTCTCATGTTGTTCTGTGGCTGTTGTGGTAAGTGGGGCTTGCAATTGAGGCCACGTGGTTGAGTGGCTCAAAATAACAAGTCCAAGACTGAATGATGTCTCCTTATCCTCTTGTTCCTCTCCCACCTTTCTGCCTTTCCTCTAAATCAGTGCTCAACTGTCCAGCTGGAATATGCACTTGAAGGAGTCTCAGGGTGTCCTCCAGCCCTGGCCTCCCAGTGGCTTGGCCAGTTGTAGTGTGACAGGCTCTTCTGCTTTTATTTTCACAGAAAAATCCAACACAGTAGATGTACAACTTTCTGCAGAACTTGTTCAGAGATGAGAAAATCCCTCTTGAGAACTTAAAAAACTTTCTGAGTTGCGTATGTGACCCAGGTAGTTTTCTTATAATTAAAAACAATTAATATTCTCAACTGGGTTTTTTGTTAGCAATACAATGCTTTATTTCCATTTAAACATTGCATAATTCCCAAATGGTGATGCCTAAAATCTTTTTAGATCTTAAACAAATTATAAAATCTGTGGCATATCTAATGTAAAATCTGCCACTAATGAGAGTTTTAATTTTGAATAATATTATTGGTACTGGGAATTGAATTCAGAGGGGTTTAACCACTGAGCCACATCTCAAGTCCTTTTTTTATAATTTATTTAGAGGCAGGGTCTCCCTGAGTTGCTAAGTGCCTCACTAAACTGCTGAGGCTGGTTTTGAACTTGTAATCCTCTTGCCTCAGCCTCTGGAGTTGCTGGGATTACAGGCGTGCAACACTGTGCCTAGCTAATTATGAATAATTTTAAGTTGGCTCTTTATCTGTCATAATAGGTTTGGTGCTACATAAAAACTTTAAAATATGGAAAAATTGCCAACAATCTTAAAGCCAAAGGATCTGATTTGTCTGGACCTTGTTCTAGCTACAGCTACAGAAACACTACAGAATTTTTTTGTTGATTTTTTTTTTTTTTTTTCTTTTATTTCTTTTTTTTTATTTTATTCCTTTCTGTTCATGGTTTTGTCATTTTTTTTTCCTTTTCCTTGCTTTGGGTGAATTTTTTTTCCTGATTTTCTAGTATATTCAGGGAGGAACATAAGTTTTTGAGAACATTCTTTGCATCGACTATACGCATTTAGTATCACAAAGCTTCCTATTAGCACAAATTTGATAGGTTGTGATTTCCTGCTTATTCAATGTTATGATTTTTATTTACTTCCTCTAGACCTCCTCTTGGACACACGGATTTTTTTTTTTTACAGGTGTGTAGTTTAATTTTCACATGCTTGGAGATTTTCTGCTGGCTTCTGTTGATGATTTCTCCTTTGATTTCTTGAGAGTGAGAAAATGCATTTGAATGAGCTTCATTCTTTAGATGTGTTGAGCTTTGTTTTATGGTCCAGAATGTGGTCCCCTCTGGGGAAAATCCCATGGGTACTTAAGAAAAGTGAGCATTCTGCTATTGTTGGAGTGAGTATCAGTGGGATCCTGTTGGCTAATTGTGCCATTCACATCTCCCTTTTCATTCATGTCCCTTTTGATTTTCTGTATTGCTTTTCTCTCAGTAGCTGGGAGAGTTAATTGACATCCCCACATCAGCTGTGGATCTCCTATGTTTCCTTTTCAGTGCTATCAGTTCTTGTTTCATGCATTCTGAGATGCAGAAGCTTGATGCACACATGTAAAGTATCATTATGTCTTCCTGATAGATGGAGCTGTTTATCATTATGTAACATTGTTCTTTCCCTCTAGCAGTTCTCTTTGATTTGAAGTTTAACAGACACTAATGTATCCACTCCAGTTGCTGATGCTGCTCCTGCTCCTCCTCCTCCTCCTTCTCTTCTTTCTTATAATGATAGTATGGCACGTCTTTTTCCATCAGTTTACTTTCAACTGATGCTATGGAATTCCAAATGGGTTTCCCATAAGTCTGTTTTCTGTTACTCCAATTGCATAATCTCTATTTTCTGTCTTCTCTCCTCTCCATCCACTGTTGAGCTCTCCCGGTTTCTTTATGACTATCTTTTTTAGTTTAATGATCCCTGCTGGTTTTTCCCTGTTCCTTTTGATATCTCGCAGATTTCCTATTTTCTTCTTTCACAGCATTTCCTAATTGCTGAATGCCTGTTTTGTGGTGGCTGCTCCTAATTTATTTCAGATTATACTGACATCTGGCTCATCTTGCTGTTGACATCAGTTGGTCATTTTTTTCTCATTCAGGCTGTGAATTGGGGGTCCTGAAATGGTGGTGATTTCTATTATGTCTTCTCTATAATTTGCCTATCATCTAAGTGACTCTAGGTCCCATTCCAATCTTTTAATTTAGTGGGCAGTTGCCCAGTTGTGGCTTAGCATGTGGTCCTGGCCTATTTTGTAGACCCTGGCTCCAAAGGCAGCTTGGTTTTCAGAGTCCTGATGACATCATCCTGTTCTGCTTTGTCTGTCAGGTTCTACTGGGACTCCCACTGGCCCCTGCTGGTCCCTGCTGGTTCTGCCTAAAAAGGTAAAAGGGGTTTCTCCACATCATAATGGCAGGTGTCTTTTAGAAGGGAGGGGGTGTATTGTGATCCCCTTACCAGTGTCCCTCAGAGGTTCAGTGTCACTGGGCAGAAGAGGAATTTCCAGCTGACAGACATCAAGGGGTTTCCCAGTTTGGCTGTTTCCTGCGTCTCTCAGTCAAGTCCACTATTGGTGCTATAACCAATGGCCTCAGAGCGGACTACGTAACACAACTTCCTCTTATTTTCTGGAAATGAGAAGTCTGAAATGGGTCTCACTGGGCTGAAACCAAGGACTGTCCCTTCTTAGACCGCTAGGGTAGAGTTCATTTTCTTGCTTCTCCAGGTTCTAGAGGCTGCCCGGCTCCTCGCATAGGCCAGCACTGGCTGCTCAAGCCTCTCTCATGCTGCATCTCTGACTGGACACTCCCTCTTTCACTAATAAGGACACTGATGATAACACCAGGCTCACCCAGGCAAACCAGGATAGCTCAACTGTTGAGTCAGCAACTGAACAATCTTAATTCTATCTGCTTCCTTAACTTCACCTGCAATGTCACCTGGCGTACTCACTGGTTCCAAAGTGTCTTCATCTGTGCTGTGCTGATACAACAAGATACCACAGACTGGGTGATTTATACTGAAAGAAAGTTATCTGACTCTCAGTTCTGGAGGCTGGGAGGCCCAAGGTCAAGGGGCCATGTCTAGCAAAGGCTTTCTTACTGCATCCTGACATGCAGGAAGGTGTCATACGGGCGAGAGAGGGAAGGGGCCAAATGCCTCTTTATAATGACCCTGCTGCTGCAGCAATGGCATGCACCTGCTCCTGCAGACCCCTGTGACCAAGCCCTTTGCTTAGGGTCCACCACTCAGTACTGTCACATTGGGGACTTCCAAACACGAGCTCTGGGGCCACAGCCAAACCACAGAAACAGGATTAAGATGTGGACATCTGGGGAGTGAATTACTTGCCTACACACAGACCATCCTGATCTCCAAGTGCCTCCTCCCCGTGGTGGTCGGCACCTCACCGTGGAACACAGGAATGGAAAAGTTATCACTTAATCTTGACAGAAACAACCCCTGGCCAGTACTCTGCTATGTGTATAAACATAAAAAAGCAAACAGTACTTATTTTAGAAATAAAAAAAAAAACAAATAAAATAAAATCCTATAGATTTCATTTTTTTATCTCTAAAATATAAATCCCTAGCTTTAATGCCCCATGAAAAACACTATTTGGGGTTATTCTTTTAACTTAGGGTACTAAAGAACTTCTTGGCATGAAAACTTTAAAAACACCATTTATATTGGACAGTAAGTTTTATATTTTCTGCTACCCAGTATATGTCTACTCACATTTCAAAAAGAGATCTAATCTATTTCATTATATTTTACTGCATTAGATCTAATAAATTCCTATAGCCAGCAGGGCTGATAAATTTTAAAAAGCATTTAAAATATTGTTAGTCATATCAAAAGTGTCATAATTTGCCCTGCCTTTGGAAACAGGCCCAGCAGCTAATTTTGCATTGCTCCTTCACAGGATCCATAATTCACGATTATTGTTAACTTAAGTATAAGGTATTTAATCCTGTCAAATGCACGTTTTGTTTGAATATAAAGTGATTCTCTCTAATTATGGTTTTGGTAAAGCTCATTCCAGGACACTAGTCCGTGTCCTGCCTCAGCATGGCTGGCAACACTCTTGATGTGGAGGAAGACTTGAAGGTAGCCCAAGGGTAAGTGAGGGTTAGAGAAAGAGCCAGATGTAAGCTGGCAGCACAGACAGGGGCCAACTGCCCATTTAAGCAACAAGACCCAAGATGGGTGCTTTGTGGCTTCATGAGATCCAAGTGATAAGCACACTGTGGTGGGGATCTAAGTTCACTCAGCTATGTCTCCAGGCAGGCATGGCAGAAGCTCTGATAGGAGTGCTGAAAGCTCCTGGGGGGGCTTTGGAGGAACTGGGGTTTCAGGGAGCCCAACCCTTCCTTTGGGAAGCAGCTGCAGGCATCTGGTGACCTCAGGGGCACTCAGGGCTGGTGGAGGCTGCACTGTGGGCCACCAGGGGGCACTGGGCTTCCTTGAAGGTCAAGGCCATGCCTACTTGAGGTATTTAGAGCCACTGCAGAATCTTTAAGCCACATAACAGGCATTTGGTACCCAAACCAATGTTCACCTCCAGAAGGAAAAACCTGGGCTGCTGAGATCTTTTATTTGGGGAATGTCTGTTTAAATGACTGAGCTCCTGGTCCCAGAGAGAAAGTGTTTGACTCCAAAAATCCCCGACTCCAGGACACTCCACCTGGGAGGCTTCCCAACTTTCAGTGCTAATGGAAAATCCAGACAACCCACTCTTCTCAAGGAGGAGATGACATTTCTAACAACATAAATGCCATAATAGCACCAAAACATCAAAATTTCAACAAACTCCTCTTGACCCACACTAAATCTGTACTGTGTTTCAGGAAATAAGTTATTGACTTTGAAATGGCCAACACTGCGCTGGAAAATGGGCCTTTCTTGCTAAAATGGGCTCACAAGTGTCTTGACTTCTGTGACCAGAGATGCTGAAAGGTCCCAGGGAGTAAATATGGACGGCAGCAGTCAGTCCAGTGGCACCTGCTGAAAGCGATGGCCAGCGGGCATGGTGCCCAAGGCAGGTGTCCAGCCGGGGCCTCCTCAGGCTGTGGCTGCGGGCTCATGAAGCAGACGGGAGGCACCCTCGCTCTGCCCTCCTGCCAGGCTCTCCCTGTGCTGACCGCTCCCCTGTGTGGACAAGGCTGATGCCTGCCCTTGCCATCCCCTCTCCAACAGGGAGAGATCGAGGTTCCTCTTCCTCACAGAGGTGAACTCTGCCTTGGACAGAGGAAAGCTCTCTCCAAGAAAAGATGAGGCTGTCGGGGGACTAGGGAACCCATTCATTTTTCTTGGTTTAGGCACTTTTGTCCAATTAAGATCAAATCACCTTTGGTTTCACAAACACTGCCCACCAACAGCCCTGAGTGCCCCTAAGGGGCACTTCCTTTGTCATCGATCTCCTTATCATTTACACACAGAGTTTCCTCCAGACTAGCAACAGTCTATGCACAAGATCAGGCCCATCCAAGCACAAGAAAAGCCCAGCTAGACCCACTTCTTAAGAGAAACACCAGCATGATTGACAGGCACGGTGAAGTACATTAAATACTGACATTTTCTAAATAAATGCTGTGGGCACACGCACAGACACGGGACAAAACTGTACTAGTCATGTGTAATCGTGGCATTTATAAAAACGCCAACTTACTGCCAAGGCAGACTGGCACGGGTAATCAGATGAAGACTAAAGCTGTTCATTGGCCATGACTCCTCGCCCACCTGGGGTAGAGCTCCACTGGGCGCCCGATTCCATCACACCTTGTAAACGTCTTCATCTGGTGCCACGGTGGAAAGAGGGGCCCTCAAACCCCTACTCACCCCCGCCCTGTGCAAAGACCACTCGAGTTGACATGCCCTCGGTGGTGACAAACACAGCCCAGGTCAGAGAGGACTGGCTTGTACTCTGACTGACACTTGGTAGGTAGAAAAGGCGTCTTTTGGGCAAATCTAATTTCTGCATCCAAAAGCTGTGGGAGGTGCTATTGCCTGTCCCACTGAATTGCTCAACGACATCTGAGATACCAGAGGGACAGTGAGGACCACACCACATGTGAAGTGTTTCTCAGTTCATAAAAGAGTAGCATTAAAATGTCTCAAACAGCAGTTACTATTAAAAATAAGCTTTACTCTGCAATGTTGCTGTGAATTTCTGAAGAAAGAGGATACAATTGTGTTCGAAACACTGGTCCCGGCCTGGCTCTGTTCATGAAAAGGGGGTTTAAAGAGTATTGGGAACATTAGCTCAAAGGAGACAAAATAAATAGCACATAGTTCATATAATGCCTTTAAAAATAGTGTGCTGGCACAGAAAATGCCTGTGATTATCTAATAAAAATATATGCAGCACTTTAAGAATGGACTGACCCCAAACTAATCTAATGTGACACTTGCATGGCTGCGGAGTTGGAAAATTGTTATCTTTTCATTATCAAAACATAATGCTCATATTCTTTCACCAGCTTTCTCTCCTCCTCTCCACTGTTGCTTCTCAAACCAAGTGGCAAAATAAAGATTAGAAAATGCCCAGTGACGGGGACGCAGGTGTTTCCTCTGTTGCCCTCGATGCATTTCTGCGATTCTCAGTCTTTCTCAAACTTGCTTATAGGATCCTTCGCTGGTTTCCTCTGGCTCCACAATACCTTTCCCTTCGTGCCCTGCCCTATGGTGTTCCTATGAGATCCAGCGATGGGCTCTCTGCTGACAAGGGCCCTAACCGGAGTGTTGCCACTGCGCTTGGTGTAAATGCTCTTGCAATAGCCAATTTCGGGGCGCCTGCTGGGGATCAGAGGGAGCGGCGCAAGGCCAGCCCTGCAAATCCAGGCAGATCCAAACCCCACAGTGCTCGTCTTTGGCAAGATTTCAAAACCAGTTTGTCATTTGCTGGTGGTACCAGGGGGTCAACTCAGAAGATGGACTTGACCCAAACAGTGAAGTCCCCCTTCATCCCACAGGTTGCAATCCAGATTTTAGTTCAGGACTCATGTGGTCACAGAAAATGCAGGCAGACTTTCCTTTTGGGTCCAAGTGTCCACAGAAGCAAACATGGGCTGCACACTGTAACGAACGTGTTGTCTGAAGTTCAGGTACAGGAAGGTAGTCCCTGTCGTAACACCTCCCCTCTTTGGCTGACAGGAAATTGGGGATACAGAATGAAAGCCAAGGCCCCTCTCATGAGGGAGGTGCACAGGTATAAGATGCGAAAACGGGACTCGATCTAGGTCTGACTGCTCTCAGGTGCCCAGGGTGAAAAGGTACGTCTGCTGCCTCCCGCCTTCCGCCATCCGCTGGCCACCCAGGCAGGGCAGGCTGAGTCAGGGACAGCTGATTAGGGGAGGAGATGGGGCCTAGAGAGGGGAGAGGTGGAGCCAGAGCCAGCAGCCAAGATGGCGAATGCCACTGAAGCAGAATACATGCATGGATGGAGATGTCCCAGTGAAGCCCACCAATCTGTACAATCGATAGGCCCAGTAATTGTCACATTTTTACATGAAGGTAGAAGGTTGGCAAGGAGGCCATCATGATGGTCCAGATGCAGATAATGATCTTCACCTCACAAAAGGATAAGCAGCAGATAACACTAGGGAGGCTCGGGAGCTAATGCAAAGGACAGGAGAGTCACTAGGTTTGTGTCCAGGAGGCAGCCCAGCCACAGTGACCACACCCTGCGCTCTCATATGAGAACACATGGAGGAGGACCAGGGCCCACAGAAGAGCCTCAGAAGACTCGCTGGGCCAGAACCCAGAGTCAGTTCTTCAGACCAACACCCCTGGTGTGAAATGGGTGCAGGAGAGACAGAAGAGAAGACGGAGATGTAAACAGCCTAGAGGGATGGGTGGACTGGCTTGGGAGTAATGGGCACACATTTAAAGTGAGCGACCTGGAATCCACTTGCTGTGTTGTTTATTCTGGCAGGAACACCGTACACAGGAAATAACCCTGGACGGGGAAGGAGAGGTGAGCAGGGTGTGTTTTAGTCAGCTCTTCACTGCTGCGACCTAGAACCTGATAAGAACAATCAGAGGAGAAAAAGTTTACTTGGCGCTCTGGCTCAGAGGTCTCCATTCTTAAGACTCCATTGCTCTGGGCCTGAGGTGAGGCAGAAATCATGGCAGAAGAGTGTGGCCAGGAGAGCAGCTGGGGACACGGCACAGGAAGCACAGAGAGCTCCACTCACCAGAAACAAAATATAAACCCCAAGGCATGTCCCCAGGGACCTGCCTCCTCCAGTCACAGCCACCTGCCTGCAGGTGCCACCCAGTCAATCCCTATCAGGGGATTGGTGCACTGGTCAGGTTCAGACACACATGACCCAATCTTGCCACTGCTGAGCCTTCCTGCATTGCTTCACACATGTGTTTCTGGGGACACCTCATATCTCAACCACAGCACTCTAGTCTTTATCCTTTATTACAAAGCTATGAAACACAATCATACACAGTTGGCCCTTTGTATCTGCAGGTCTGCATTCATCTCTATACTCAATGCTCCACAGAGCAAAATGTTCTGAAAAAAAATTGTGTTCAGACATGTTTTCCTTGCCATTTTCCCCTAAACAGTGTAGGATAGCAGCTCTTTACACAGTATTCCACTCTCTTAGGCATGAGAAGAAAGCCAGTCATAATTTAAGTACTGGGAGACGTGAGGAGGTGATCTGCAAATGCAGCTACACAGGAACCTGAGCAGCCAGGGACATGCACACCCCCAGTGTCCTCTTGGACCCGATCCTCCACAGACACCAAGGGATGGCTGACCATCTCCAGGGTTCTCCTGGACCCCGATCTCCACAGACACCGAGGGATAGCCGACCAGCCCCAGGGTCCTCCTGGACACCGTCGTTCATAGACACTGAGGGACAGCTGACCATCCCCAGGGTCCTCCTGGACCCCTTCCTCCACAGACACTGAGGCACAGCTGACCATTTTCCTGCACAGTCTCAAGGAAAGCCCAGCCGGGAGGTGGCTGGCACTGGCCCTCCACTGCTCCCTGTCTCCAGCTCCTGGTGCAGTGGAGAACATCCACTGTGGACACAGACACCACAGCCCAATCTGGGTTTGCAGGCTTTCCTGGGTTCCCTCTATTCTGTTCTTATTAAGTGGAAAGAGACCTTCAGCTCCTGGTGACAAGAGACCAAATCACTCTGTTTCTAGGTTGCCTTGTGAAGAATATCCATTAATTGCACATCAGTAGTTTTCCATGTTTCAAACTAAACTGAGAGGAAGGAATGTTTACTTGTACACAGGATTTCCAGTGTGAACAATGGCTAGGAATGAAGGGGTTAAAACTCTTTTGGCTTGTGCAAGAATGAGGCCTGATTAGAGCCTTGTTATGCAAATAATGCTCACCAGGAAGAGATGGATAGAACAATACCAGAGCCATAAATGAGGTGGCCATCCCCATGTGACTTATTTGCTATGTATGGTTCTCTAATATCACCCTATTTCCCTTATTAAAATTACATTTTATTCATTGAACAGTAGGTCCTAAAATTAAGGCCCAATATTATATGTGGCCTTGACATCAGATTACTTAACCCTGAGTCCCCCTTCCCACCTGTCCCTGTGACACATCTCCTGGCAGGAGCTCCTTACCACACCAGGCACAGCTCCCTGTACCCCTGAGCAGCAGCCACAGGAGGGTTCTAGCCAGCCAGCCACATCTTCTGGTGGAAACAGGGGCACCTGGCCCTCTTCACACTAGGAAGCCTGCCTCCAGGGCCCCTGCTGGAGGGTCTGCTTCCTCTCCTGTGGATAGTCCCCATAATGTGTCACCTCCTGCTGAGCTCCACCTGTGTGGCCCCTCTGCATCCTGTGTACCTCTCTGACCTGAGGACAGGTGGTGAACAACCTGCTGTGGGCTCCTAAGCAGTACCTAGTGCTGAGTGCTTGGTTGTCATGGTAACCTCTCCCCAACAGGTGAATGGGATGGGATTAAAGCAGGTCTGGGTTCGAGATGGTCACGTGACCCCCTCTTCAGCAGAAATTGGAACTGGTTCAAGTCCCACATCACCCAGCAAGTCCTTTGTGCAGACCGAGATGAGATTCTCAGGTCCTGCCTTCCCAGGTTGTCTAGGTCACTCAGAGTCCATGTGCCTTAGCCACCTAGCTCAGCACAGCAAAGTTCCCCAAACGTGGTGACATAAGACGACACACGTGTCCTGTTTTTCCTGGCTCAGACACCAGGCGTGGCTGAGAGCTCTGCTCCACGGCTCTCACAAGGCTGCAGTGGAGGACCAGCCCAGGCTTCTCAAAGAACTAAAGATAAGAGCCAGGCTCCAATCCTCCTGAGGTCCCCTGGCCCTTCGGGAGTTTCTGGAAAAACTCAGCACTTCCCAGGGCGTTGGTCTGAGGTCCAGGGTCTTCCTGTGCTGGGTCAAATCTTCCTTCAGACCCTGGTGGGGGTGCTCTCCCCACGAGATCAGCAGGTGAGAAGGACAGAGGGTTCCATGAGGTTGGAGTATAACTGGACAAAAGGTGAAGGGGCTACAGACACAGGCTGTGGGCGCCACAGCCCCTGGGCTTTCCTTGGCTTCTATGCAGCCTTCTCTCCTCCTGGGGGCAGACGAGACCTCATCCAAAATGGGGGTCTTGATCTACCCCCAGACAGGGCAAGTCAGAGGGTTTCTCATGGCTAGCTCCAGGACATAAAGGTGGGGGAAGACTAGGGCAGTATTTTCAGGCTTTGTGGCTCATTTGGAGAAAGGGGCTCCCAGTTCTATGACCTGCCACCTTGTGGAGAGGAATTCTAGTTTCTATGGCTTTCCTGAGGGGCGGGGGAGGTAGGAGGACAGGAGGACAGAGAGGGAGGTCTGAGCTGCTTCAGTTCCCAAGTGCCATGCTGGAATGCCATGTTCTGAGCCTGGAAGTAGACACAGGCCAGTGCTTCCATTTCCAGATGTGATGCCCTGGGGCCAGGAGGTTAGCCATGAGGCCCTCACAGTGCTCAGAGGAGACAGTGGCTGGGTCCGAGGCTGCTGATGCTCTCACTGCCGGTTAGCACAGGAGGCGCTGCAAGTCCCACACACAGTGCCTGAACCTCAGCCACCCTGAGGGAGGGAGAGTTAGGCAATGACAAATATGCTGTCACCCTGGGACCTTCACTCTAGATCTTATCTGCTCTGGTTTTATAGCTGTCCCTAGTTCTCATCTACAAAGCCGTTTTATGTTCCTGAACTACCTGGTGAGACCCTGTAGATGCAAAATATATTTATTAAGCCATTATTTTCTTTTCCAAAGACTTTCTTCACCATCAATAGGGCTTCTAACTGACGTCCTGAGCATCTACTCGAATCTGGATTCCAGATAAAGCATGAATGCTTCCTGTGAGTTCATCCCAGATATTCCATGGGATGGATCTGTACTTTCACTTTTCATTATTTACCTGAATTGCAGATTTAACTGGGTCCTGCACTTGTATTCGGCAAATCGGATATGCCTATCGTAACACTCCTCTTTCTCCTGCTCCTCCGGTGAGGTGCGTGTACAGTGTCTGCAGAATCATTCCTGCTTCACTCTGTTCTCTTCGTCACCTCTGGGAATCTCACTTGACAATGAGTGAGAGGCAGGGCAGTATTTAAATAATTCACTTTTGCATTGATTACTTGCACCTCAAGTCACAGAGAAAAAACCCTCCAACAATAAAGTCAATGCGCAGTCCAAATGCCACGGCAAAACTCATATGCATGCCCCCTTAATAAATGCCAAAGTGGGGAATTAGAATTTATGAGGAAGTAATACATTTTTAAAAGCCCTAATATTCTTATGCAGTCTCAAGAAATGAAATGCTGATAGAGAAAGACAAAAGGCACTCCTTTTGTGGAAAAGTGTGATCAGAAGCATTTAATGAGGACGCACAGGCGGTACCCACTCCAGGTTGTTCAGAAGAACAAAGATTGCAAAAAGCAAGGGAACCTCTGAGGAACAGTCAGCTTCTCATCAGTTTTAAAATATTTCTAAAGTAACAAAAATCCCATTCAACAGGAGAAATCATTAGACTTGCATTAAGAAAAATTATTTTCTAAATAGCCGTCTCATTAGCAATGGAAATAAACTAGTTTGTACCATTAAAGTCATGGTGTGGATTACAGGACCATTCCTCTCATAATATTAAGAACATAAAATGTGGGTTTTTAAAAACTAAAATGAACAGAATTTTCCAAGTTCTTCCTCAAAATATGAGAGAAAGGAGCGCTGCTCGGGTGGAAGCAGAACGTCAGACTTCCGTGGTTCTTCATGCAAATCCCCTATGTGACAACACCCATGTGGGTTGATCACCAGGAAGGAGCACATGGGCTGCAGATTTGGAGGGATTTAAATGATGCTGCTGAGTGGCAGGAGGTGCTCAGGGAACTTCAGGAGAAGGAACGAGGTCAAGGAAACTGAAGCCAAGAGAGAAGCAGCTCTGGCTTATTCCAGAGCTTTGGCCCCTGGTCTGGCCCCACGGCAGAACTCAAGGGAAGGACCTGACTGGAGAGCTCCAGGTGGAGTCTCCGCACCCCAAAACACAGGGTTGTGGGGGGGAGAAAGGTGTGTTCCTCTGAAGATCCAGCCAGGAATACACCACAGGGACCCCACCATCCCGCACAGCCACAGGAATGGGGCCTGGTTAGAGTAAGAGCACTTCATGCTGGTGTGATTTCATCTACTGTCATGTATGACCATAGAAGGAGGAGGAGGAGAAAAAGAGGAAGGGGAGGAGGAGGAAGAGAGCAGGAGGAAGAGGAGGAGGAAGAGGAAGAAAAGGAGGAAGAAAATGAGGAAGAGGAGGAGGAGAAGAAGGAAGAGGAGGAGGAGGAAGAGGAGCAGGAGGAAGAGGAGGAGGAAGAGAAGAAGGAAGAGGGAGAGAAGGAGGAGGAGGAGGACATCCAGCAGCAGAGGTGGAAGTCCAGTGACAGTCCAAGAGACGGACCAATCTAGGCAAGAGAATAATTATGAGCAGTTTTTTAAACACTTCCTAGAAGCCAGAGAGGACTCCCAGGCCTGTGGATCCACTCTCAGGCACTTTGGGAAAAAACCAAAGCAGGAGGCCCTGTGAGCCCTCAAATCAGATCTTATTTCTGTGGACACATCGATAAGTGCAAATTGAGTGATTACTCAGCAGCTTGGTAGCAGATGCGCATCACAGAGCGGTGATGAGCAGGAGCGAGCCTTTCACACTGGTGGAGCTTCCGCTCGGCCCTCTGTCTATCCCAGCTGGAACTACACGATGCCCATAAGGCCGGCGCTGGTCTCTCTAGCAATCACCACTGCTCACCTGTGCCCATGCAGCGCAGGCTGCGACTGGTACAAACAAAGGACAGAGTTTTAATTTTCATTCATTTGGATCTAAAGGGCCACAGGTGGCTGCAACCCCCTGGAACATGTCGAGGTCACATGGTTTCTCAGGCTGAGGCTTCGGTCCTGCCTTGCCCGCCCGGCAAGCTACCTAAAACCTGGGGCACCACACCAACAGAGCCTGGGCACGTGGAGAGTAAAGCACAAGGGTGATATTGACAAAAATGAAAAAGGAGTTTTCAAGAGGCCAGAAATTGAAAGGTGGCCATGGATGTTCCAGCACTTTCACAGCAGAATCACCGGTGACCACTGAATCCACACTCACACACACACACACACACACACAGTGTGTTCTGCTCAGTGGAGGCGGATCCATAGAAGGTTCCTGTTAAACATGACTTAGGTAAGGTTTCAATGCCTCATATGAGAGTCCTACATAGGCCAGGGGGACTCAGTTTCAATAGGCCTGTGTAACCCTCTGCCACCATCTGCCTGTCTCCCCTGGCCTGCAGCTGTGCCTCCCCACACGTGAGGGCTGCTTATTCAGTCTTTGTTCTCTTTTCACTGTGGAGCCTTTTTCCACCCACCAAGTTGGTCAGTAGTTCCTATACAATCTCCTTCTTCCCCGCCATGTCTTATTTAAGATGGTGCCAGCAGAGCTTCTTTTCCAGGTTGTTCCCCTGCTCCACCCTGCTAATGGTTGGAACCTTAGACCAATGACTGAGCTACACAGTGGCAGTTAACACAGGGAACACCCCACCACTTACCAACAACCTGCCCCTCTCGGAAATCCCCTAGTGCACCCTATATAACCCTGTTGATTGTTCAATAAAATGGAACTTCTCCTATGGTGAGCCTTGCGTCTTGATGTCGATTTCTTTCAGTTCCCATGTGCAAAGACTTTCCAGAACATGTCCCCCTGGTCAGGGAAGCCAGAGGCCCACTGTGAGACTCAACAGTAACACAGACACACTGCTGAGCTCCTAGGGTGACCCAGAGACCAAGGTGCTGCCCAGGCTGCACTCAGATGCAGCACAGAGGCTTAAAACAACTATTTCCCTGACAAACGGGAAGCCATTGTTCCCACCCCACCCAATCATGGTGCTCGGCCCCATCACCTCTGAGGCTAGAGGAAGAGGCATTTGGAAGCGTCCTCTCCCTGAAATAGTACTGAGGCTCTATGACCCTGGTAGTCAAGAGATCTGTTTGGAAACTGAGATCACTAGATGTATTTTTAAGAACAAATCACTACTTTACAGCATGAAATCTTCATTTAAAAAAAAAAAGAAACTATCAGCCTAGAGTGAGTTAAATGTCAACACGGCAAAGTTCCTAACTAAGGTCTGTGGACAACTATGGAGCAGGACGAGACCCACCACATGTCACACCACACCATGTGACTTTCTGCAACATTTCCTGCTCCTAAGAATCATGGAAGTGACATGGATGCAGTCTACTGTGAACACACTTAAACATCCACATAAAAATGCACATTTCCACCAAACGCCCCCGGGGTTGGTCTGCACTTTACCACAGGGGTGCTGACCAACACCCCAGGGGACAGCAGGGCCAGGGCAGGGCCAGGAGGGCCGCCATCTCTGGCCTCTGTATTCTGGAGGCTGGGAGGGTCTCTCTCAGGCCAACCAAGCTCTCCAGCCTGGTGGCCACTCCCTGAGCTCAATCTAAAAACCTGATTCCTTCATCGTTTCTTAGTTATCCTGTGATTTTCTTCATCTCTTTGTCTTTATAAACACTCACTGTAAATACAGGTAAAAGTTTGACTTTCCAATAAAACATAAGAAGTAAACGTTAAGAAAATGAAGTTTAGATTATTGACACTGGGAAGAGGTTGAAGTGGGGGAGGGAGCTCTGCACCACCGGAAGGGGTTCAAATTTGGGAAACAGAGAAAAATCCAGGGGCGCCTAGGACTCCAGGTGGGGCCCTCACTCAGAGGGTCAATTCCACTTTGCTCAGTCTCTCCTCCTCTCTCCCACCCTCCTTCCTTCTTCCCTCATTACCAAAGAGCACAAATTTGGAAGTGTATGCTAAACCAGGCAAGTGAGAACTACTTTATGAAAATAGTTTCTTCTTGATTTTGTAAATAGAAAAGATATGATCCTTCAGGATCAATTGATTTAGTCTTTGAGTTGCAAATCACACCCCAAATCCTGCCTTGCTGCAGAGAATATATCATTTCTATGCAGTGAATGACAACTAATCTGATCATCATTGTAATAAAGAATCAAATGCAAAGAGAATTCAGGCATAGAGTAATAATTTGAATTGTCAATGTAAAAAGATCCCTGTATTCACTGGCCAAGATAAATAGGAGGCTTCTTCTATTATTTTCCTATTGGGTTCATTTTGTAGGTGGAATAAAAAATGCAAGCAAGTCCTATTGACTGCAGTGGTCATTAACCATGGTGTCACAAGGCTAAAACCTAGGAATCGGTCATCAATACCTGGCCCACAGGTCCATTAGCTCAATACACGTTGCTTTAAAAGGGAAACA
Source organism: Glaucomys volans (assembly GCA_020662805.1). Classification (NCBI taxonomy): domain Eukaryota; kingdom Metazoa; phylum Chordata; class Mammalia; order Rodentia; family Sciuridae; genus Glaucomys; species Glaucomys volans. The sequence goes on from JAJEJO010003531.1 coordinate 54,264, forward strand.
AACTTATAAGTACATTGTCACCTTCATCCCGTTCCCCAGGGCATGGGCCATCCTTGAGGTTCTATTTGGTTTGCTTTGCTAATCGGAAATATTGAATGACCTCAAGAAGTGGCAAAAGCTAGGAAAAGTACCAGACAGCCCCTTGCTTTGCTGCCTGCGCTCTCCGCCCTTCTCTAATTCCACAAGACACTTAGCTTTCCCTCAAAGTAAAATAAAATGGGGAAGAAAAGACATTTGCCATGACTAACTCATGTTTCTTTGCCTGAAGTGACTAGAGGCATCAAAAGCCAGAGAATAATTTAAGGGGTGAAGCAAAACTCTAAATTTAATTCATTAGCACTCAGAAATTTAAATTTCATCCAAGATTGTAATATTGTCTATATAAAATGGAATTTTTCAGAGGAACATTTGAAAATTCAGTGAATCTTCATCTGCTAAATTCACAGGTTCCTGGGAAGCAGGGACTCTGACTCCTTCCTACAACAGCACTAATGAAGCACAGTCCACCAGCACTCAGGAGAGAGACCACGGACATGGACTTCTGGATGCAGAGGTACCGTAGACCAAGAAGGTGAACCACCAGCAGACCAGCCATGACCCCAGGAGCTGTCCAAAGACCCAGGGAGGTCTGTACCCAGCCCCTCCTGGAGTGAGAGGAGCAGCACTGTGGAGTATCCCATCCAGCAGCTGAAGGGGACTCGGCTTCTACTGGGACGTACCAAGCACATGGTGGGAACAGCAAATTCCAGTAAATCATCATTCAGTCACTATAAGCCAAGCATGATTAATGTCCTTGATTGTTGCTCTCTGGTTGTGTAAGATGCCGACATCACCAAGCTGTGTGTGGGATGCTTGGGAACACAGCAACTCTCCCAAAATTCTAAAATCATCTCAATTTTTCTAAAATGAAAAGTTGGTACCGAGATTTTTGCCCCTTTTTTCTCTTTAATATACAGATTCCTCATTTCCAAAATGTAAAATGCCCTCCTCACACTGAGACATTAGCTCTTCCCCACCACACCATCTCCCTGAGGCTCAGTTGAACTTTATGCAACAACTACTATGCTCCTGATTTCAAGCTGGCCCGGGATGTTTACAGAAATACAAACCATGGTCAGCACCCTTGAAGAACTCAAAGACCAGCTCAAGAGAGACGTCAGAGAGACAGAAAGACCAGGGAATGTCATACTCTGTATTCTAATAAGTCACCTAGCGGGTGCTCCTTCACATTTTAACATTATGGTGAATGGGATGCATCCTGCATCCAATGGAGTCTTAAAATTGCAGTTGGCATCATCCTCTCTCAGTGGTGCAAGAGAACAGAGGTGCACTGTTCACTGAGGGGCTTTAGCTTCCTGGGAGATGGTGAGGGAGGCTGAGCTGGTGATCCTGACCCCAAGGGAGTTCAGAGGGAGCAGCTCCTGTGGGGGGGCGGGACTTGGTCCTGTGCCTCCCAGGTGCTGGGACAGAGCAGCAGACTCTCTCCTGACTCCCCCTCTGGAAGTCCCTCCAGGGTCATGGCATCTAGTTTGGTTCTGCCCTTTTTTTCCCTCCAAGAGACCTGCTCTGCCCAGGCCGAGCTCTCCCAGCCCTGTCTGCCCCGTCCATTCTCTACCCTGAGACCCTCACAGTCTGCATTTTTGTCCATGTTTGTTGAGTATGATAGACAAATAGAAATCAAATCCTTCTAATTTTCACAGACATTTCCAATGTGGGATGACAACTGGGGTCAAGCTGATTAACCCCCATGGCTTCACCTTTTCTGTGGGGTGGTGAGAGTACTGAGAACCACTCTGTTTATTTCAGACACACATGGACACTATCAGGACCATGTCACATTGCTGGACACGAGGTCTCCAGTATTTGTTGATCTTATAACTGGTCAGCATATGTATTAATTATGAAGCTAATGGCATCGCTCCCAGGTTAAAACCTCCAGTGGCCCCGTATCACCTCAGGTTGAATTAGAAACTCCAAGAAAACAAGACATTCCCATCTGGAAGCTGGCTAATATTCCAGTCCTCCCAGGGGCCCCCTCAACTCTGCCCAAGCCCATAGCCCACCCATGATGGTTCCCACAATGCACGGTGCCCTCTCTCCCTTCCAAAATTTCCAGGATCCCTGCCTGGATTTGCCTGACCCCTTTACCACCCTAACCCCTGGGTAAAAGCTCAGCCAGCCCCTTGGAATGTTTAATCATGCCTGGCGGCAGAGAGGGCTTCCCACAGGCCCGTTCCCTCCCCACCGCCCAGGCTTAGCCGAGCCCTGGTTCTCTGGTGGCATGCAAACGGAGCGGAGTGGACGGCTGTCACCCCCTGACCCAGGTGCCTTGGGATCTGGGTGTCCTCCTGCTCCAGCTGTTGGCTGAATGCCAAGAACTCCCAGGCACCAGAAAACAGAGCCAGATCCTGGCACCACAAGGAAATAGGTCTGTTGACAGTGATCACTTGTGCTACTCCCTTGAGATCTGGGAGTTCTTTGTGACAATAACTGCTGGTACCCTAACAGTGAGATAATATGGAACGCTATGATATCTTCAAGATAATCACAGGTGCAATTTGGAATTGAAAATTATATTGACTGGACATGACAAATGGAGGCAATGCTATCTCTGGATGGGATCCCAGGCTAGGCAAAGGGCAGCAGATAAAATCTAAGGAAACCTGAATAAATTATGTACTTTAGCTAATAATAATGTTGATATGGCTCTGTTACTTGTATCAAATGCCCCACAGTCATCAAAATGGGGGAATAGCTGGGAGGCAACTGTATGCGAAGTGTGGAGTCTGCTCACTTTTTCTGTGAATCTAAAACTGTTTTAAAACTAAAACCTATTAATGTACCAAGTTTCAGCTAATTTAGGTGAAGAAATTCCAGACATCCACTCCAGGATCGGGCCTGGAGTCAACAACACAGAATGATTCACTTAGAAATCTGTCAAGAGCCTGGCTCTCCTGTTAAGTACTACTCCAGCACACGCACCCGCACAGGTGTGCACACCAAGTCACATGGGCACGCATGCTGGCACAGGAGCTGGAGATGTGTCTGTCACTTGGAGGTGGCAATGGCAGTCACGGGCATCCACAGGTGTGGGGCATGCCCAAACTCACCCAATGGTGTGTATTCAACACATGCATCTCTCTGTATATCAACTATGCCTTGGTAAAGCTGCTTTCAAAAAATAAACTAAAAAAATAAACAAACAACTGCCAACATCCTAAAAATTCACATTGATTGGAAGCACTTTCCCTCCTGCACAACATGAGAATCCATTTGGGCAGGCCATCTTCACCTGCTGGTCCTGGAAGGGGTCAGACTGCAGATCCTGCTCCCCACCTGGAGCAGCTGTCCTCTGGCCCCAGGGTGCTAACCAAGCTTCCTGAGCCCAGGGAGGTCACTGAAGCAGAGGTCTCACCTGATGGGCAGGATGCACGTGGCTCCCACGCTGAGGTCCTGGCGCTGTGCGAAGCCGGTTCTCACTAGGGGCATTGCCATGGCCCATCCAAACAGCAGGGCCTGGCTCCCGAGAAGGCCTGGCCCTCACTTCCTGCTCCAGTCCCCTCCGCATCTGTCCCTGGCAGAAGAGCAAAACCTCACACTATTCAGCCTCTTGTCCGGGCCACCTCCCCCTCCAGGCCCACACATCACTGTGGGGTCACCAGTAGGAGTCACGCAGTTGCATCCTGCCCCAGGAGATGACTTGTTCTTCTGTCCTTACAGGGCAGCCGCCCAGATGGCCAAGTCCCTCCAGCTGTCCAAGGTGTGAATCCAGGTCAGGCCGTGGCCACGCCCCCCTGATGGGCAGATCCACCTGGAGCTCAGCAGGGTGGTGCTGACAGGTCACATCTTCCTACCTATGCTTGCTCCTGGGTGTGTATTAGCGGGGTGGGGATGGAACTCACAGCACAGCTCTGCAGAAACCCCCTGGGCCACCCCACCATCCCCGAAGTACTCCAGGGTCTGATCCAGGAATGTGCCCAGTAGGGATGTCTTAGAGAAAACAGTTTGTGGTGTGAGAGAGAAAGAGACAGAGAGACAGAGAGAGAGAGAGACAGAGACAGATTTAGAAGTGGTGATACAAATAAAAACGAATACCATCAAAATTAATGCTTTAGTGCTTCTTTAAGAAAAAAAGAGAGGTACCCCTATTGTCCCAGAGACTCTGGAGGCTGAGGCAGGAGGATCACAATTTCAAAGCTAGTCCCAGTGACTTAGGGAGGCCCTAAGCAACTTAGGGAGACCCTGCCTCAAATTAAAAAATAACGCACTGGGATGTGGCTCCACAGTTAAGCACCCCTGGGTTCAATCCCTGGTACCTCCCACAAAAAAAGGAAAGGAAAGAGAAAGAAAAGATTTGTTACTAACCTACTTACCATAAAAACAAGTCGAACAGAGCAAGCAGAGGGGAAGAGGGGGCAGCCAGGTTCGGGCCCCTCCAGCGGGGCCTGTGGAGCCAGCCTGGTGTGCTCCCTGGGCCCTCGTCCAGAGGTCTCGGTGCACATTTGCGGCACATCTCGCACAGGGGCGGCCGGTGGGTGAGGGCGGGGACAGGTGGAAAGGCTCCTGTGGAGCAGCTGCACCCACTTGAGAGCTCAGCTGAAGCTCCAGGACGCCTCCTGGCCCAGGAAGCCGTCTGCCTCCGGCACCAACTCCCTCCCGCACACAGCACAGCCTCTTGAGCAGAGTCTTCCTCTCCAGCTGTGAGGCACAATCGCACAAGTAATGGCACATATCTGATGGCACAGCTCAGTGGGCTGGACAGTGACCACACCTGGGATGACCAATATTCAGAAATGCAGATCTGGAAAGAGATGAAGAAAGCAGTTTCTAAATATGATCAAATTCAGCTTCCTATTAAAGGTTACAAACAAATTATAAATAAACTATAAATCAACAGAAGAGAGGCAGAGGAGCGGGCAGGAGTCTGGGGATGGAAGAGGAGCCCATTATCTTCCTTGCTGTGTGATCACATCAACACGAAACTTGCTGGGGTGTCTAACTAGAATGCACTACTGAAATCAAAAACTAAAAAGAGCAAAACTCAACCTTCACAGTAGAACTCGAAGCAGCACCTTCCTGGATTTCCACCTGCTTCTCTCACAGGGACCTTCAGACCTGGAAGGGTCACAGGCACTGCAGCGAACGCTGGGGATTCCTCAAAAGCCACCCAGGTGGCATCAAGGTGCAGTCAGAGGAGCCCAAAGAACGCTCCTGCAGATGACCCTGGAATTTGATGAATTAAACACTCGCCCAGGCAGAGGTCCTGCATGCCGAAGGGACAGCAGGGGAGAGCAAGGACTAGCCATGGTAGCTTAGCACCTGCTGACCTCGTTCACCCTCGCCTCTCTGCCTGTCACCAGCTCTTCCAAGATGGCCAGTCCCATGGAGATGACCCGCTTCTCCATGAGCCTGGCTGAAAGCAGTTTCTATGAAAGCATCAGGTATCATTTCAGAATCTCAGCATCTCCGATTTTCATGCAGAGAATTTTCAGGTAGTTAAACCTCAGGGTCCAGCCTCCAGGCAGCCACACGTCCAGGCTCCTGTGAATAGCCCACAGGCTGAACCAGGTGCCAAGGATGTGCTCTGGGCACCTCCAGGACCTTCCCACAACCTCACAGCTCTAGTGGCCCCCAGACCTGAGAGCCCTTCCCTTGCAGCTGCCTGGCTCCACCTCCGCCTCTGCTGTCACAGGGCCGTGTGTGTCCTTCACCGACCAGACCCTGGTAAGGACACAGTCCCACTGCATGGGGCACTTGCTGCTGTGGTGTGACCCTGTCTTACCTTACTCTGCAATGACCCTCTTTCAAATCAGCTCCCATGCTGTCCTGGGGCAGGATGCCCATCTGCCTTTGGGGGAAGACATGCCAACCCCAGAGGTCTATCCCAGGTGTCCAAAGGTACCTCCTTTCCAAGGCTGACACCAGGCCCTGCTGCCCTCAGAGAGTCCCCCTGCTCCAGCTCCGGGAACTTCGTCTGGGCCAGGGCTGGGTGGACACAGGTAAACTGCCTCCTACGACCTGTGGACCTGGTGGCATACCACCTGCTGAGCAGCAGGTCCTGGCATGGCAGCCTGTGCTCTGGGCGCCTTCTGACTCTGCCAGGCTCACAGGGAACACACTCCCAGCAATCACCTCTGAAGGAGCAAGGGACAGGTCAGCTCCTCAGAAGGGACACACACTACCCTGCCCTCACCCCTAGTGCACCCCAGGCAGTTCCTGGTCCTAGTGGGCTGACAGGGACCCAGCAGGCTCCCCAGGAAGAGGAGGGGATGGACAGGCTGAGCTTCAGCAGATTCGGAACAGAGTCAGGAAGGTGACCTATCAGAATGGACCTCAGTCCCTGCAAATGCACCAGAGGGTCCAGGTCCCCAGGAAAGGGCAGGGCCTCACAATGGAAGGAGCCTGGTACCCAGGAGCCACGTCCCGCCCAGCCCTGTCCCAGTCCGCTGACTGCCCTGGCTTACCTGAGAAACTTCACTACGCTTAAGTTCTACTGGCCGTAGCCGCTGACGGGGGCAGCATCGTGGCTCCAGCTCAGGCAGGACCCGCGGTTCCAGCTTGGGCGGCGTTCATGGCTCCAGCTGGGGCAGCATCGAGGCTCAGCGGAATTTTAACTGTCATGGGCAGCCTTGACGACCAGGCCACCCGCCCTGCAGAAGCAACATGCTCTGTAGGAAATGGCACTCCTGACTATAAAAACACAGACTTCAAAAGAAAAGCCCAGGCATCATTAAAGGCTCATTCCATTACCTCCGCCTCGAGTCATTAAGGGATTTAAAGTCCCTGGAGTCTCGTCTTAATCCCAATATCCTCTATTATCTGTCACACTGCTGGTGCTGATGCCGAGAATCCTCAGGGAAACTGTCACAGAGGCAGGAGAGGAAAACACTAACCACCAGCACTGACCAAAGTTCTCACAAAAGCCTGGAAACCCTCATCAAGACATGTAGCAAATTCATTTTATCACCTACCCTATTAACTATCAAAATATTTGCATATTTAACCACATCCTTGTTGAGAAAACCTCGTCTTTCCTCTTTATGGGCCATTTACTTTATTGTGTGTTAAGCCAACAAGAGGGAAATCGACCTGACATTTATTTTGATATGTGATTGAATATGCATATGTGTGAGACCTGGAGAGATTTTTTTTCTCTCTCTGCAAGCCAGAGTGTCCCCTCCTATGGCTGCAGGAAAGCTTGTTTAAATACCTTCATAATGGGTCCTGCCTGGGGATGAAATTCCTAATTCCATTTTCTCATTTTAATCCAGAGTTTAATATCCTTCCAGCTCCTCCAGTGGCAGAATCTGAAAGAAATTTATTGAAACATTGAAATATTGGCCACAAAAGAAAATTTTTTAAAGAAAAATTGGCCACATCACTTATGGAGTTAAAATTGTACTTTATAAGGATGGGGAGGATGGGGCCCAGCTAACCTTGAAAGCCACCATACCTGATTTCCTGAACTCTCTGCTCATTGACCCTGTCCACGCAGGGAGGTGGTAGTTGGGTTTCTGTGTATGGCTGTCAACGTGCTGCCTAGTGGACTGGGTGGACTGTGAGGCTCTGACATCCTGAAACCCCACCTTTCTGGTTGGGGAGATGGGGCCTCAGCCAGGCCCCTGGGCCTGCTCTCTCTGGCCACCCTCATAGTGGCTCCACGGAGCCTCAGGACACAGCTCCATCAACTTGTGGTCCTGCTGTCCTAGCCTCAGAGCCAGACTCAGGTCCTTCTCATCTGGGAGGAAGAGGGCAGGCAGGCTAAGGGATGGGCTGGCGATGTGAATATCCCAGCCAGTGCTGAGACCTGGGTCCAGGGATGTTGGAAAGCATCTCTGAGGCAAAGGTGTGGTAGCCAAAAGACCCGTCCTCACCACAGTGACATGACCTCTCCTTGAAGAGGGGACAGTGCAAGCCCAGTGCTTAGCTCTGTGTCTGGCTTGATGGGGCATGTGAATTAGATCTGCAAACTCACTCAGGTCCTTCTGTCATGACCTTGGGAACCGTGCGTGCACCCGTCTGTAGCTCAGTAGTTCAGAGCCAGAAGAGGTGGAAGGCCTCCTCCTGGAAGAACTCCGGGCTCAGAGCCACTCAGTGTTATTTTTTGGAGACCCTTGGATAAGAAAATGCATTGTGTGCAAAGCTTGCTCTGAGCACAATGGGGCCTCTGTTCCCCAGCCCCCAGCCTCCCTGTGGAATCAGGCTAAAGTGTCCTTGTATATGGAGGGGAAAAAAAGAATTCAATTCCCAGGCTGCAGGGACTCTGGAGGTAAAAGAACCTCCACCCTCCCTTCAGCTCAGAGGAGGAGAAGGCAGCACAGAGGTTATAGATGTCCACAGTTCTTGGTAGAAGCAGATTTGAAAAAATATTTTGATTCATCAGCTTTGATCTGCCACCTTCATTGTGGGGACAGCGGCTGTTAGATGAAGACGGTGCCGCTGCGCTCTTAACCATTTTGGCTGGTTAAGCCTTCAGGGATTAAAAGCCTGTTAATAACATCTGTTGAGAAGTTGTCCTCTCCCAGAGCAACGCAGGAACGAAAACCATTATCCGAAGGCCACTACAGGGTTAATGGCCGCGGTTTTCTAAAGTTGGGGGCAAGTGATAGATCACACCCCAAATGGGTGATGGCACAGGGTTGATCAGGAACCAGCAGACGTCCCCGTGCCCATTGGGATGCCAGGACTCACAGAAGCACTCTGCTGCCCACCAGCTCACACAGGAGCAGGTCCACCTCTGTGACTTGGGCAGTGGCACATCAGCCTCTCCAAGGAACACAGCCAGGTGACTGCACAGAAGGAAGCCAGGGCGGGGGGAGGACAGAGGGCTGCCCTGGTCCCTGTGAAAAGCAAAGGTGTTGCACTTCCAGGCCCACACAGTGCTCCTCACCCTGGGGCTCCCAGGGCACGGCAACCCCCATGGAGGAGGAAGGTGCCTTCCAGGGGCCCCTGTCCTTGTGGCTTGTCTCTCCTGGATTCAGGTGCCGAGAACCTGCCAGAAAGCCCAGCCCTCTTGCAGATGGACCCTCACCTGGACAGCACACATCCCCACCACAATCCCTCCTCAGTCTCCTGCCTGGTCTTGTCTCCCTCTCGTGCTCAGCTTCATGATCCTGGGCTGTCTCACTGGGAGGTGGTGAACTGATTCTGAGGTCTGTTGAAAGTGCTCTCTGAAGGTGGCAAGAGTGTGCCCAGTCCTGGGTCTGAGGTCATCAGCACTTCTGCTCCCCACACCAGAGGCCACCAGCTGCATCTGGAATATACATCCAAGCCAGCCAGGGACCCAGCAGAGGCCAAGACTCTCCTGGACCCACAGGCACTCACACGCGTGTGCATGCAGATCCTAAATGGAACCTGAGCAAGTGTTTCCACCCACGTCTGCCAACTTTCAATATTCACCCTGGAAGCAGCACGCACCACTGGGACGTGTGGAGAGGAGCTTCACCCCAACAGCACTTGGAAAGCTTCCCTTAAGGTCACATTTAGGACAAGCCCGAGGTTTCCCTTCTCTCTCAAAACTGGAGCCCATTTTAAGAGGTGGTGTTTGTGAGTCCCTCAGGGGAGAACAGCCACCGTCATGGCAGAGATGCAGACTGTCTCTGTCCTCCACACTCCTTCGCAGGTGGGGACCGTGTGACAGTATGAGAAAGGCCATGCCCTGGGGGAGGGGGTGGTGTGGGCATGGCAGAAAGAGAGAGCAGCACAGGACTAAGGAGCAGGAGGGGTGCAGGAAGTGGGAGCTGTGATTTGACCTCATTCTGCTGAGCTCTGAGAAGGGAGTGTGGCCCCCCGAGGTCCCAGGCACTATGAAGTTTGGACACCTCCTGTCCCCACACTGATGGCAGCTTCTTACTTCGAGACTGGAAGCAACAGTTGGTGCCTGGTGTCATTTCCATGCAACCCAAGAACACTGCCTTCGTTCAGCTTTCCAGAGTGAGGCCTGACCCAGCCGGAGTCATCAGGTGTAGATGTGGGTGGTCCAGGAAATTGCCATCCAGCTGCCACTCAGAGGTGGCCTGGCTGTTGTCTGGTGAGATGGAGGGAGGGGTGAGAGGCAGGGAGAAGGACACCTCTCAGTACCATGTGTGCCAGGGCCTGGCTTCTCCCACACGGCACAGCACGCTCCTGCAGCCCAAGGGACAGCCTGTTCCCTCTGATGCCCATCCAGGTCAGTGTGAGCTGACTCAGGGCCCCTGCTGTGATTTTAAACCAAAGACTCCCACCTTGCAAATTTCCAGTGGTGCTAAAGCCAGATTCATCCAGAGAGTGGAGCTGAGAGGGTCCTGATCCTGGGTGGGTGGGAGATCGGCTGTTCCCTGTCCCCCAGGTCCCTGTGTTGAAGGCTCAGCTCCCAGGAAGTCAGTGGGGAGCTGCGACAGAGGCACGTCCTAGGAGGGCTCCACACAGAGCAGGACCCCAGCCCTGCCCTACCTCCTGACCTGAAGAAGGAAAAGCAGGAGGTCCAGAGAGGAACAAGGACACGCCTGAGGGCAGGAGAGCTGAGCTGCCATCACTTTGAAAAGAGGGGTTTGGGGTTTATTTTAACCCAAGAGCTGATTCTCCCTGAGGGATCCTCCATGGAGATTATGGAGGCCAGCCCCTGCCAGGGCTCCTCTGCATGTGGTCAAACTGTCATTCACAGGTGATGGAGGCTCAGGATTATCCTTAACTGAAACAGAATGCAGCCTGCACAAAGAAAGCCCCTGTATACAGGCCTTCTCCCTTTCTCCAGTGGATGCTTCTTCACACACAGGAGTTGGCAAGCTCTCTAGCGCCCCCTCAGTAAGCTCTGGCTAGTTCCCAAAGGATCTTTAAAGGGGCTGTGCATTCGCCAAAGTGTCTTTGCTGTGCTGAAATAACCAAGAGACAAAACTTCTGAGAGGGCAGAGAGGGCGGAGGCTGGCTGTTCCTGGGTTGGTGATTCCACCATCACACACAGCAGCGCAGAGGTTTTGGGGGGACAAGCAGAGAGACGTGAGCGAGTGTGGCCCAGGAGCGCGTCTTTCTCAGGGGGCTCTGGGTGGCAGGGCTATAGTCAGCCATCAGCAATGCCAGCTCCCAGGAGAAGCCTGGGTGGTGGCCTGGAGGCCAGCGTGTCACAGGACTGCTTCAGGAGGGCATGGTGTGGCGAGCAGCAGGACTTTGGAAGTGTCAGAGCTCAGCCTGGGGAGTTAGGCTGGGGACTGTCCCCACACTGTGCTTCCCTATCTCTGCAGCCACTGCATCCCTGGAATTGGCCAATTTGCAGGCAGAGAAGCAGATGCCACTGGCGACTTGAAACGAAGGATTGCGTTCTCCCACATTCTGGAGGTTGAGGTCTAAAACCAAGGTGTGGCAGGGTTGCGCCCTCCAGGCTCTGGGGTGCTCCCTCCCACCTCCCCTGCTGGGGCCACATCTTGTGCCTTTGGGTCCTAGATGCCTACTTCTGTCTGCCCCCCAGAGTCCCAGGGCCCTCCCCTCCTGAGTCTGTGTGGACTTATGAGGACAGTGGCCACTGGACTTAGCCTCACCCTGGTCCAGGATGGCCCGACGTCACTCCCTTCCACCTGTGGGGCCCTGATCCCAGGTGAGCTGCACTCTGGGGCTGGGGGTGAAATTTCAATGTTCCACTTCCAAGGGTCATAACTGGACCCACAGCAGGGCCTGACCATCACTGGGTGCCCAGCACCCAGCACAGAACCAGGTGGTATGGCCAGGTTCCCGTTGCTGCTTGAACTGAACTGAATAGAACCAACCAGAAACAAGTCATCTAATTCCATGTGAAAAAAAGGAGAGAACAAACCAAGAGAAAGATGTACAAATGAGGAAGGCGAGAAGGGGTTCAGAGGGTGCACTGTGCGCACATGGCGACCTCCTGTCACCCATCCCCAGCTTCCTTCCTCCAGCTCCAGCTGCCACCCAGAGAGCCCAGGGACTGCTCTCACACCCGCAGTCCTGCATGGAGTGACAGGTAGTGTGGGAAGGGAAGAGCCACAGGAAGGACAGTAGGAGGGAAGATCTGCTCCTGTTCCCTAGCACTCAGCCCTCCACCTGCTCCCTGTGGCACGTGGGACACCGAGGGCCACAGGTACGTGGAGTCTCACACCTCTGGACACAGCCACCTTCCCCTCCTGGGCCTGCACAAGGGCCTTGGCTGAAAGCAGTGTGCACACTCGACCCTCGAGTGGGAAGATGGATTCCTTTCCTTCAAACCTCAATCAAACATTCCAGGGGTGACTTCTTTCCAGAGCAACTGTTCCCAACAGGCAGTACAAAGGCCCCTTCCATCCATGTGGCTGAAGATACCCATGGCCCCTGCCACAGAGATCTTAGGAGGCTTAAGGAAATTACCAGGAGAGGAGGAGCAAAGCTCTTCACCTGCTGTAATGGCTTCTGATCTGTCAGCACCTCGGTGGTTTCCCTTCTCTTGAGGACTCAAAATCGAGTTGTAGAATTGTGACATGTGACCTCATTGAGGTACCTGCACTGCTGCCCTGAGCAGAAGGCGTGCCATAAAGAGGCAGCCTGCAGTCACATCGCCACTGTTCCCCTCAGCCACAGCCGCTGATGTCCCCTATCCTGGCTTAATGTAGGTGTAAAGTCCCACAGCTCTGGGGGAGGACTCTGCAGGGTCCTCGGGGCTGCATCTCCCAGAGGTCCTGGGGGAATCCCCACCTCCCTCACTTCCCAACTTGTGAGGACCAGCAAAGTCCCTTTTTACACATAAGGCAACATACAGGTCCCAGTGGTGGGGACAAGGACATCTCCTGGACCATCGTTCTGCCTACACAGGCTTTTCTTGGCCCAGAGTTCTCCTCATCGTCCCAGCATGCATATGGTGTGTCCTGTCCTGTCATCAAAGGGCCTGGAATCTTACACACAAACCGCCGGCCTTCCACAGGCCTTTTAGTCACTGGCTCCGCAGGCCTCCCCCTGGCACTGACCCTGCTTTTCCTGTGCTCCTTGGGCAGCATCAGACAGCCCATGGTGTCTCAAACTCAGACCTCCTGGGCTCAAGACCTCACGCCCAGGCCTGCAGTGCACCTCTGCTCTCACCCTCTCCAAGAAAGGGGGTTCATGATGGTGCCTCCTCCAGGAACTGCCTAGCACATCTGGGCCCCCTTGAATGTCCTGGGCAGTCCTGACTGTCCCAGGTGCCAAGACACCACTTACCTTTGTGCACATCATGGTCCCGTCCCATCCAGTGGAAAGGGAAGCCCAGACTAAGAGTGGGAAGAGCCAAGCTTGTGTTCAGGCCCCACCTTCTGGACGGCAGTAACCTGGACCCTGGGTCCAAAGAAGACCACTCACCCACAGCTAGAGCCACACTGATGGACTTGGGAGATGGGCCTTCACACACACCTGAGGACTTCTGCCCATGTGTCCCCTACAGTCCCAGGCGTGGTCCTTCCAATTCTGAGGGTCCCTTGTGAAGTATGTTGCTTTTTGCAATTTAAAAGCATTTGCTGAATGATGTGAACATTTAAGATGCAGAACTTATTTGGAAAACCCACATTGACTTTCTCTGCAAAAGAAAAAAAAATGGAAACTGAAATGGTCCTTTCCTTAAATCAGAGGAGCTCCCATATGGCCAGGGCTCTGGGAGGGGGCCTGTCAAGAGTGCCGGTGATCCCCTGAAATTGGACATGCTCAGCTGAGTTCTGTGTGGATTTCTGCAGTTTTGACAAAAGGCCCACCCACTTAGATGATTAGAAACAGAGGGAGGTGCAGAAGAGGAAGAGAATGGAAAGGGGGAGGGAAAGGCCACAAATGTTCCCTGGAGAAGGCAGCCTTGCAGGTGGAGCTGTGGCCTTAGCAGGGTGCTCTATCCTCAGGTGGGCTCTGCACCTGCAGGAGCCCCAGTGTCCTGCTGGCACTACAGGGCGCTCAAGCCAGGAAACCGGGGTGCTGTTCTTTGCCTACCAAGAGGGGCAGGGGGTGCTCTAAATAGTGATGGCAGGAGCTGAATTCTGATGGCATCTTTTGCTTTGGGGAGGTTGCAGGGAGTGCTGCAAATGGTCCAGTGATCTTTGCAGAATCATCTCTCAGGGTGTCTCAGAGTCAGGATCCCTGAAATGGAATCTCAGCTCTGTGCTTGACTGTGTGGCTTTGGAAAGGCGGAGCCACCTCTCTGAACTTCAGTGCCCTTGACACCTAAATGGAGAAAACCAGCACCCCTAAATGGTAAGTCTGGGGCAAGGATGAAATAAGTCCCTGACTTGCAGGTAGCCTACGGAGCACCTAGGAGAGACACTTGCGAGCACCCACACCCTGTTCTGTTGTGAAGTTGCTGCTCATGAAGAAAAATGTGCACTTTTCATTGAAACAAATAATGGCTTTGCACTGCTAATTAGCCTGAACTTCCGCTGTTTGTTGGCAATTAGACTTGGCTGTTGACCTAATTAATCAGGTCTAGAATGAGACTCTGCCCCTGAGCTGTTCTCAGTTGCTCCAACAACCTACCTGGTGGTAAAGGGGCACCTGTGGTCAAAGATGTGCCATAGTTGGCCTCAAGGATCCCGTGATCTGAAGCTCCAGGCAGTGAAGAAAAGCTCATTTTCCTTGAGTCCTTGCTAATCACAGAGTGTCATCACCGGCTGATGAGATTTACCCAACAGATGGAAACAATGTGCTGATTCTCAAACAAGCCAAAAGCTCAATTGCCATTTAAATAGGGCATGATATTTAAAATATTAATTTTATTATCCTCTACCATCTTATAACTCTAACATGTTGCTCAGCATATATTTGCATGTGCAAAGAATCACTATTATTCTTCATGGCACAAATGGCTGCTGCTTCGACTTCTGACCTGAGCATCCAGCAATTGGGAAAGAGATGGCATATTTTTCTGGACTGAAGCCTAGTCAGTGTGGGAGAGAGAATGGAAGGACAGACAGGCACGTGGACAGACATCCCTTGCCTGGGAGGCACACTCCATCTCAGTGGGGTTTAATGACACCCATCCTATCTGCCACCAAGATAGTCAATTGACTGAAAGTCACTTCAGAACTCCTCACAGCTCACCCATCATGGAGGGGCTTGGAGGTCGCTACCCAGCTGCAAAATGCTCAGACGTCCATGTCTGTGTTAGCTCTCTAGGGCAGTGTTCTCCAGAGAGCTTGGTTGACACTTTTATCAATAAGTACTTGTATACACATCCGTACAACAATGACTCCAGTAGCCGCCCATCCTACAGCCAAATGTTTCCGGTTATACCCTCACCAGAAATGCAGTAGGATCCTAACTCTGGACCCCTCAGCTTTGATAAGTCAGATGACCTATCCTGAGCAGAAGGGCAGGTGCTATAGAAAGGGACACCCATGGTGAGCAGACATACTCAGAATGGCCAGAGTCACCTGCAGCCCTCCCAGCATGGCCCAAGCCACTATGGCTGCCACGGCTGACCAGAGGCCCACCTGGAGTTCTTGGCTCCTCACCATGATGCTCCCCTTGGTCAGTGTGCTGTGCTCCCGTGGGTATCTCACCATTCCTCTTCTCTCTCTCTAGAAACTTCCCTTCCCCACTCACCCCATGGACCACCACTCACTTCTCCTGGGTCCTGCTGGGACAGGAGCTTCTCAACAGTCTGGAGAATTCCCCCTCCCAGCCCTGTCTCCACTTGTCGGGGTATTCTGGGTACCCCCGGCTCTATGCTAAGATGGCGCCTGGCGGTTTGCCAGTTTTGCTGTTGCCACAGAGTAAACAGGCGTATCTTTGCGAAAGTTATTCCTATCGGTTGGTTGTAAACTGGCCACACATGTGTCCGGTTCGTGCTTTAAGCCTTTGTCTATGCTTGCCTGTGCTTGCTTCATGTGAAAGTTCTGTGATTGGTCAACTGAGGGTATAAAAGAGAGAGAGAGAGAGAGAGAGGAGGAGGAGGAGAAAGGAAGAAAGAGGAGAAGACACGTGCATGCAAAATAAAGAGCTGCATACAGATTCCTGGGATCGCGTCTTTGTTGCAGGCGACAAGACGACTGTAAGTGGTGCCGAAACCCGGGATCCAAAAACGAAACTAAAATAGTCGGTAAGTAATTCATGTATGTACTGTCTTTATTTTTGTCTTTTATCTAAAGGAAGGTGTGCCTGGGAGAAACTAAGGTTCGCGGAAGCGACGATCCACAAGTCCACAGTTGAGTGGCTTAAAGAAGGTCCACAGTGAAGTGGCTCAATCAGGTCCGTGGAGAAGTGGCTTAAACAGTAAAAATGGGCTCCAAGGTTTCCAGACTCCACATGGACAGCCCTTTAAGGGCATTACTGAAAAACAATGGGACTCCTTTAAAATCTCAAACAGCAAGGGCATTCTTAAAGACGATAGAACATCAAGCCCCCTGGTTTTTAGATGAGGGCCTATTAAATGTTCCACAGTGGGAGCATTTAGGAGAAGACCTACAAAAAGCTAATGATCAACAGCTGCTGCCTACAGGTACAATGGCTATCTGGGCTCTTGTTAAGGGCTGTTTGACTGCTAAAAAGGACAAGTTTAAGGATCCTATAGAAGAGGGAAGTACTATTTTAGAGGAAGTGAAAGAAAAATGATCTTTGCGATCTGTCCAGTCTTCAGAAATAGGAAGTGAGGATGAGGAAGAACTTACCAGGGAGGAATTAGAGGCAGAGTTTAAGGACCTAAAATTAGAGAACTTACATGCTCCAGATAGAGTTGAACCAACTGCACCACCTCTTTCCTATGCTAGCTATTGCTCAGGGGCATGTTCATATAATCCATCAGGTGCTTGGGCAGATCTATCTAATACCTGTTTCCCAGTTTTTGAGGACGCTCAAAACCAGAGGTATAATCAAGCTTTAGATTTTAAATTAGTTAAACAGTTAAAGGAAGCAGTTAGTATTTATGGACCTCAAGCTGCCTTTACAGTATCATTGTTGGAGTCAGTGGCAGGGCTCAGTTTGGTCCCCGGAGACTGAGTAAATCTAACTAGAGCCACCCTTTCTGGAGGACAGTATTTAATATGGAAAACAGCTTGGCAAGAATATTGCATAGATACAGCAAAATGTAATGTTGCTGCAGGCAATTCCAACTGGAATGTGGATATGCTAATGAGTTTAGGAAACTATGTAACAATCCAGGCCCAAGTAGCGTATCCTCCAGCGGTATATATGCAAATAGCAGCCGCTGCAACAAAAGCTTGGAAAACACTGCAAGGATCTGGAGATTTACAGGGTCAATTACCCAAAGTAATTCAGGGAGCAAATGAGCCTTATGCTGATTTTGTGGACTGCCTAATTCAAACTGCTTCTGAGAGTATGAGAGAGAGAGAGAGAGAGAGAGAGAGAGAAAGGAGGAGAAAGGAAGAAAGAGGAGAAGAAACGTGTGCACAAAATAAAGAGCTGTATACACATTCCCGGGATCGCGTCTTTGTTGCGGGCGACAAGATGACGATATCCACTAGGCATGCCCTGTGCCCCCACATCGTGCCCACTGCTCCTCACCCCTCCTGACCTACCCTATACCTACTCTTGTCTCTCTCCCCCATCAAAATCATGAGCTCCATGGTTCTTCTATCCCCAGTGCTAGAACAGTGATGCTCAGTAAGTGTTTGTTGGGGCAATCACAAATTAACACCTAAGCACACAGGTCACTGGGATGATACAAATCCCTTCCTCCACCCAGACCTGCTCTGGAAAATGGGTGCAAGGTCATGTTTTCAACAGAAACTGTGGGGTGTCAGTGGACTCCCAGCATGCCTCCCAAGGAGCCTTCATCATTTCCACTCTCCTCCCACTGGCGAAAGTAGGTTGCTAGCCAAGTCTGAGGGTGACAGCATCGAAGGTGGACTCTTCCCAACAGGGGAGAGGAAACAATCTGATCATCTCAGCTGCTGATAGTCATCACATGGTCATCACCAGGCCACTGTCATCATCACCACTATGTTTAAATCACTGTCACCACCCTCATTAGCACCACTGTTGCCACCACCATCCTCATCACCAGCATCTCCATCATTGTCGTCATCATCACTGTTGCCATCATAATCAGCATCACTATCACCATCATTATCATCATTGTCACTGTCATCATTACATCACCGTCATCATCACCATCATCCCCACCATCACCATCATTGTCATCATCATCACTGTTGCCATCATCATCACCATTATCTTCATCATCATCATCATCATCGTCATAGTCCTTGCCATCATCATCATCACATCCTCATCCCCAGATGGAAGGTGTCACAAAAGCCTCTGAGGCAGAGATGACATGCACAGGGCCAGCCCCTCCATCAAGCTCATAGGCAAAGGTGGCACAGGGAATTTCATTGCTGGGACACTAGTGAAGATGTGATTCTGAACATGCAGGGAGGACAGCTGCAGAGCCCCTGTGAGCACATGAAGGCCTGGTGAGTGCATCATGACAAAGCTGTGAGAGCACCCGCTGCAGCAGATCTCTTCGTTATACAGACCAATCAGCCTAAGAAAGACAAATGCACACTGCAGACAAAACACACATGCAGCTGTGAAGAGCAGCATGGTGACAAGTTCAGGGTGAGGCAGTCACTCCTGTCATCCCACTCCATTTTGAAGAAAAACATAACATATAATCAACAAGATTGCACATTTCTTAGGAATGCTTTTAACCTGATATTCTGGAATAATACTGTGTTTTCTGTTTCAAAACTTGCTGGCTAATCCATGTGAACTTCCCGTGTTTCAAGAAATGGATCAGTTTGCTAAAGCTAACAAGGGCCATTTATTTTATTTATTATTATTCACTGATTTATTGCTCTGGTCTTTTTGGTGCCTCCCATTTTATTATGGGGACGAGTTGTTTCCCACAGGCAGCTGGCTCAGGAGAGATGCCCAGTAGTGAGTCAAGGGGGATGGGTCAGGAGAAGGGCCAAGGGGACATCAGGTTTTTAAAGACTCAAATGCAGAATCAGACTCACTGTGCCAATCGGAGGTGCTCCTCAAAGCGACCTTCCTAGGAAATTCCCCAAATGAGCCATGGCTTAGGGAGGCCTCACTTAGAATTTCAAGCTGCTGTCCTTCATTTCTCCTTGGCCTCCAGTGGGCAGAGGCCCCTACCAAGTCAGTGTAAAGGGCCTCCTCTCCCTGGCCTCTAGGAAGTTAGCTTGCCCACCTGCCTCTCCCGAAAGGGACATCATGAGAAATGGTTTGTGAGACTGCCATATTTCACCCCACCTGATGCACTCTGCAACAAGTAGGTTTTCCCAAAACCAAGGGGTGACATGGTGACATGGAGCCAGGAGACAGGGCTGTGCAGAGTTCATCCATGTGGGCTCAAGTCCCAGCTGTCTTGGCCATGTGGCCCCACCATTTGGCTTTAGTGTCCAAGCCTCCATCTCTCAAATGCA
>JAJEJO010003531.1:73589-101916 GCA_020662805.1 Glaucomys volans
GCACAGGGCCAGAGCTGGAGCAGCAGGCTTGGCCGCCCGTCCAACAGCTTCCCATTCACCTGTAACGCCTGAGACACTCCCCGAGCACTCAGGCTGGTGCTGGTTGGACACCTTGGTGGTTGGCAGGATGCACACGGAATGAGTGCCACAGGGGGACCTAGGGGAGACTAGAAGTCGGAGCCTCAGCTGCCACAACTCAGCAGGCCACAGTCACAGCCTGCTTTGAAAGCAAAAAGAAAGCAGCCGCATGGAGAGAGCTGCCTCCTGTCACTCTAGGATATCAGTCAACCTACCAGGCCACAGAGAGGCCCAGGGAGGAGAGTGGGGAGGGGACAGCGCCTCTCTAGGTGCTTCTCCTACCAGCAGTCCTTGCTCCTCAGCAGCCGAGGTCGAGCTGACTGGCAGGCAGCTTGCACGCTAGGATGGGAGAGTCCCTTCATGTGGCATTTCCACAGTTGCAGCAAGAATAGAGGACACTGCATTCACCAGCTAGGAAGTTTGGACTCCTTAAATGTGGGGACTCTGCAGCCAAGCTCAGTGCATGGGAATCTGCATTTAAAACTGGCAGCCCATAATAAAGACGGATGGCAAGATTCATGCTAATAACAGACTTCTGTTTTCGTGACTCAGGGAAACATTAACTAGCAAACGAATAAATGAAGAAACAAAAAACAGCAGGAAAAACTGAGAGACCACAGAAGAAAGGAAAACGTTTTCTACTCTAATACTTTAAGGTACTTTTATCCCTTTTGAACCCGGGGCTGCACATTACGCCCTACAAATGACGACCTGACTCTGCCCTGGCTCTGGGGTGTCTCCACTCTGCTTCAGGATTTTGACCCTGTTTTAATGACAACCTACTTAGACCTAAAGCTGGCATCTTACAAGTCACTGCAGCTCCTCAGTCACCACACAGGATCAAGCCCTGGGGCTATTCCAGCACTTGTTTTATGTGAGACTTTAGAATGAGGCAGAAGGAGTCTCCCCAGCACAATGAAAAATGAAGGCCCTAGGAAGGAAGGTAATCAAACTGCTTATGAAAATAACAATTAAAATTTGTTCGCACTACTTACACACTTTTCCTTACAAATAAATGTACTCTTTAAAATCTTTTAAAGTACCCTCAGCTGTACATGAAAACTGGCTCATTAGTCTCAATTGGAAATTTCTCAATGGCTAATAATAGAAAACTGGAATCAAAATGGCTTTAAAAAATAAAGGCAAATTATTGCTTCACTTAAAGAGACACAATGTGTCCCAGTTCCACAGTACTTTCACAGACCTGGTGTTTTTGTTTCTTGTCTTCTTCTCCACTTTACTGGCTGTGTCCCAAGCATGCCTCATGATTACAAGATGGCTGCCAGAAACTCCCAGGCACACAAGCTTCCTCATTCCTATCTCCTTTTCCAGGTATGTGTGGTTATGAGCTGACAGACTATAAGTCTAAATCAACATGTATCTTTATTTGCTATTATGTGCACAAAGGTTATCTGAAAAATGAAATTAATACAGTGGATAACATACCTGAGGCAGAGAGAGAAAGCAAGAGAGTATTGTCTAAACAGCTGCATCCAACTTTAACTGAAATCACAACTCTGACTTTTCACTTACAAGTTATCTATAAGTCCTTGGTTTTTTGCTTATTTGATGGATTTTAGTTATTGTCAACCAAAATAAAAGATAATAAAAAGAACTCTTTACACCAGACACTCACTGGTCTCTGTTTCTTGAAGTTCCAAACCTAGAGAGGACACCAAGCAACCACCTGGAAGTATTAATGCCCTGCGATCAGGATGTGAACTCCTTGAACAGTAGCCATGTCCACCCTCCTGCAAGTTTCAACTTCTGGAAACCTGGTTTAGGGAGAGGGCTGCGACAGACCTCAACACAGATGACTGCATGTTCTTAAAGTGTTAGTTTTCCCTACCATCAAACCCAACCTCAAATTTTTTAAAAAAAGAAAGATGATATGTCTACAAATTATTTTCATGAAAGACAACATCTTCCTACTGAATCCGGGCAGTGGAGAGAGGACACAAACCCAGGAGTCACAAATTGAGTTTTTCTCATTGTCTTCGATCTTCCTTCACGTGTGTGCAGAGACCCTGGTCCCCTGCTGGCCTCTGCTGAGCCCTGTACTGGGAACAGCAGGGACTTCAGATGGAAGCTCAGCTCCAAGCCGCTCTCACACCTCCAGTGTGTGCATTTGCTCCTCCAGATCACGGAGCTCCTCTCAGTGCACTAGCCACCAGCCTGCTGCCAGCCCTCTCTTTCTGAAAGTCTGGCTTTGGTCAGAGGGATTGCTTCCCCCCTGATTCCTCCACACCTGCTGGAGGCAGGGACTGATGCTGTCATACTGGGAAAGTTCTTCTCCATCCCCAAAGGGTGAATCGCCCCATGTGGTCTCTGAGAGAGCTTCATGAAGTGCCATCCCTGAACTTGATGCTCATTGTCCACCACTATTTTAGATTGCATCTTTCCTAGCATTTTCTGGTTTCAGAGAGGCAAGCCCAATTGCCAGAGGGCTGGGTGCTTCATCAGCTGGTTTCCATAGGTAACTCGTATATCTAATCTTCTGCTTGCATTCAGCCCAGCTGCTGATTCGCTCCCACCAAGCAGCTTTTGCCTGAGGCTCAGGTGATCTCTATTTCTGGACTCACCTTCTATGTCCAATTGCCAGGTGCCACCCTCTGGTACCTTCCCCAGGGAGTGCAGGTAGGTGTCCTCAGCAGGCAGACCGTCTTCTATTCACTCAGGTCCTTCCCTCCTCTCCCACTCAGCTTCTGTGAAAGCAGGCCAGTGTCTCCTAAACACCCCCTGGGGCTCTGAGGTCCCTTTGGGCTTGGACCACTCGGGACTGGGGTTTTGTTTCCTGGGATGACAGCCATTCTTGAATGAGCCATTGACAGTTAAAATGAGAGGTGGGTGTTCTCTTGCTCTTGGAGGTCTGCTTTATCCTCTAAGAGATGGACTTTTTCAGATTTGTATGACTTTCCGTCAAACTCCAAGTCTCTGGCTTGCTGGAAGTGGTGACCTCAGTGGAGGGAGACTTGGGTCTCCATAAGCTTTGCAATCAGGTGACACTGGTCTTGAATTTCATGAAATCATTTAATTCATGCACAAAATCATTGGGCCACCATTTTTGCCTCCTTAACGTGATTTTTTACTATGGAGACCACCACAGCAGGCCCTGCCACCCTCTGAGGGCAATGCAGGTCCGTCTGGACACAGGGAGCGCCTGCCTGCCTCTCCAGGAGTCGAAGTGAGGGGTGGCGGGCGGCCAGCACTGAGGGCCTGAGGCTCTGCCTCTGCTTGCCAGTGCCCTGCTGGGGCCACATGGAACCCTGTGGATTGTTCTGCTTGGAACCTGGGCAAGAGCCTGGCAACCAGGGAGCACTGTCAGCAGGGTGACGGAGGGGCCAGGTTCAACAAGGAAGTGTTGGCTCTGGTCCAACCTCTTCAATTGAAAAGCATAAGGTACAAATGGGTAAGGATGCTTAAGGCCAGAGGTGACCAGCTGTGACTGGCAATCCAGACCCCAGCAAGTACCAAGCAAAACTGGTAGCTAAGCCAAGTGCCCATGTTTTGCACCTGAGGTCCAGGCATCCTGGTCGGGACCTCTGCAGTGGAAGGTGGTGTGTCTTGTCACCATCTGTGGATCCCCTGTTCCTCCATGTAAACTCTTCCTCCAGCAGCCCAGCAGCTGACCTGCTGGCATGGGTCACAGGAACCCCCCTTCTGAGTCTTCCTGCTGACTGCAGCACAAGGGGAGCTGATCCTCCAAGTACAGGGGTCCAGCCCCAAGTGCAGGAAGGAATAAGAGGGCCCTTCCAAGGGCCTCTGGTTTGGAAGATGGTGTCTTTCCTGTGATCTGCCTTGTTCTGAGTGTAATTTCCAGGAGATGGGCAGATCCTAAGGGTACAGATCTAAGGGCTTTTAGGAAGCCTTCCCTAGTGCAGTGAGTCCTGGTGGAGATGAAGGACACCTCCCCTGGTCAGCCGTGCCCTGGTGCAGGCCAGCATGCCTGCTGTTGCCTGTCAAGCCCATGCAGACTTCCGGACACTCTCTGCCATGTTGGCCCTCCTGCATCCATGAAGATGCACAAACCAGGGGCAGCTCCTCCTTCCTTCTGAAAAGCACCCGCTCCAGAGGACTGTTCCTGTCTGTCCATTCTCCTGATGGGGCCTGGGGTGGCTTCCCATTTTGCCCACTGTGAATGAAGCTTCCAGAACGTTGTTATCCATGTCCCCATCGTGGCTTTAGTCCTCTGGTTGAATGCCACAGAATGTCATTTCCAGGTAACATGGTGGATGTTTGCTCAACTTAACCAGAAAGTGACAGCCCATTTCCAGATGGTGGCAGGACCACGCAGTCCTCCACCAGTGCCCAGTGCTGTTTCTCTACCCCTTTACCAGCTGCAGGTGTTTGGCCCTTTTTAATGCCATCCCCAATAGAGGGGCTGTGGCAGGACTTCACCAGGGCTGAAATATCGATTCCCCAAGGACAATAGAGAGGGACACTCTTCTTGCTTTATTCATAGGTCTCTGGGAACTTTCTATTCATCTCTTCTGTCACTTTCTGATGTGTCACTTCTTTTCATTAAAATGCAATAGTTCTTTAATTCAAGATAAAAGTCTTGAATAAGAATACTTTCTCCCTTTTGTGGATTGCAATCACAGGTATTCCATAATGTATGACTGGCTCTGTGACAATAAAACTTTATTGACAAAAGTAGTCATAGACACTATGTGATGAGTAACCCTTGGCTCTGTGACAATAAAATTTTATTGACAAAAATAGGCATAGACACTATGTAATGAGTAACTGCTGGCTCTTTGACAATAAAACTTTATTAGCAAAAGCAGGTTTTCTCTTGTGAGCTACAGTTTGCTGATTCCTATATAGATTATTGGCTTTAATAAGTTCTTCATTTAGAATAAATGAAAATATGCTATAAATATTTTGGCATCTGATAGTTTGATATGTTCACTACAATTAAGTTCAAAAAGTTCTCTAATAATTCTTGTGATTTTCCTCTTTGACCCATGGGTTCCAGAGAATTGTGCAGACTATTTCCTAATATTTGGAAATTTTCTACTTAGCTATCTTATTCAGTTGATTTCTTTTTTCTTTTCTTTTCTTTTCTTTTCTTTTCTTTTCTTTTCCTTCTTTCTTACCCCCCCCCCAAGGGATTGAACCCAGGGGCACTTAACCACTGAGCCACATCCCCAGTCCTTTTTATTTTTTTATTTTGAGACAGGGTCTTGCTAATTGCACAGGCCTCACTAAGTTGCTGAGGCTGGCTTTGAACCAGCAATCCTCCTGCCTCAGCTTCCTGAGCTGCTGGACTACATCATGTACACTACGCCCATCTTATTCAACTGATTTCTAATTTACTTTTATTGGGATCAGAGAACAGATGCCAAGGAACTGAACCCTTTGAGGTTCTACTGAAAGTGTTTTCATGCCCCAATGTAAGTTCTATCTTCGAGAATATTCTTTTGGCACTTATGTTTTCAGTTATTGAATACAGTCTTATATATTTAAATTAAAATGATTTGCATTGTTCCATTTAACTATATTTTTACTTTTCATAATTGTATCAGTTCTGAGATAAGACTATTGAAATATCCAAGCAGATAGATAGATAGATAGATAGATAGATAAGACAGAGAGATTAATTTCTCTAAATCTCCCTTTAGTTCTGCTATTTCTGCTTCATTTCTTTCAAAGTTCTATTTTTAGGTGTATGTCCTCTTAGGATTTTCATATATTATCAGTAAATTCACCATGTTGTTGTGGTGGTGATAGTGAAGATGATGATGATATCCGTTTGGGGTAATAATCCTTCTTTTAAAGTCTGCTTTATCTAAGTATTTACCTAGCCACTCTGGAACACTTGTGTTGCATATTAAATCTTCTTCCAAACTTTTACTTTTTAATTTGTCACATTTAAGGTACATCTCTTCAAACCCATATACACAGTTATCTAATACCAGACAAAGGTGCCATAAACATACACTGGAGAAAAGACTAGCCTCTTTAACAAATTGTACTGGGAAAACTGGAAATACATATGTAGCAAAGTATTATTAGACCCCTATCTGTCACCCTGTACAAAACTCAACTCAAAATAGATCAAAGACCAAGGCATTAGACCAGAGGCCCTGCACCCACTAGAAGAAACTGTAGGTCCATTTATTCTTCATGTAAGCCTAGGAAACAACTTCCTCAACAAAACTCCTAAAGCACAAAAAGTAAAATCAAGAACCAATAAATGGGATGGTATCAAATTAAAAAACTTCTTCACAGCAAAGGAGACAATCAAGAACCTGAAGAGAGAGTCTACAGAATGGGAGAAAATCTTTACCACCTGTACCTCAAATAGAGCACTAATCTCCAGGATATTCTTTAAAAAACTCAAAAATTAACACCAAAACCCAAGTAACCCAATCAATAAATGGTCAAAGGAACTGATCAGGCACTTCACAGAAGAAATATGAAAGGTCAACAAATAAATGAAAAAATGTTCAGCATCACTAGCCATTAGAGAACTACAAATTAAAACTACATTGAGATTCTATCTCACTCTAGTCAGAATGGCAATTATTAAGAATACAAGTAACGATGTCAGGAGGATGTGGGAAAAAAGGTACACTTGTACATTGGTGGTAGGACTGCAAGTTGGTGCAACCAATATGGAAAGCAATATGGACATTCCTCAGAAAACTTGGAATGGAACCACTATTTGACCCAGATATCCCACTCCTTGGTATATACCCAAGATACTTAAAATCAACATACTATGGTGTCGCAGCCACATCAATGTTTATAGCAGCTCATTCACAATAGCTAAGCTATGAAACAAACCTAGGTGCCCGTCAACAGATGAATGGATAAATAAAATGTGGTATATGAACACAATGGAATATTACTCAGTCATAAAGAAGAATGAAATGATGGTATTTGTCATTATATGGATGAACTATCAGGCTAAGTGAAATAAGTCACTCTCAAAAAAACAAAGGCCAAATGTTCTCTCTCATATGTGGATGCTCAAACTCAGTAAGTGGGGTGAGGATAGAAGTTCATTGTACTAGGCAACAGGAAATGAAGGGAAGGGAGGGAGGATGGGATTAGGAAAGAGTGGAATGAATTGGACAGAACATTTCTATGTTCACATAATGAAAAAACAAGCAGCGAAATTTCATAACATGTACAACCGCAAGAATGGGATCCTAATTAGGACAAGTTATACTCTACATATGTATAACATGTCAAAATACACTCTACTATCATGTATATCTCAAAAGAATGAATTTGAAAAGTAAAGTATGTCTCTGATGAACTTCATATGGCTGAATCCTCCTCTTAGCCCTGACATTGCTGATGGAGTGGATCTCAGTCTACGAACTTCTCATTTGATTTCTATTGGTCACCTCTTCTTTTTCCATTTTCTCTTCCATCCTACAGTTCTTCATATTCATCAAGTATTATTTGGCATTCCAATTTTTCTCATCTATGACCTTTTTTAATACACCTTGTTGCATTTTTAGTCTTATCTGAGATAACTACCACCTATCGCACAAATATACAGCACTTCATGTATGACGCAAACTGTTAGCAGTGTACCTTCATTTAATCCTTCTCTGCTCTTCACATCACTTATTTTACATGGAGAGGTACATAGTCACGAAACAGGTCCAACAGCAGATTGGAAGTGGCAAAAGAAAAACTCGGTGAACAAGATATATTGATAGAGATTATGTAATCCAAACAGTGAAAGAAACTCAGAGGAAAAAAAGAATAAAGAAAAATAAACAAAGCCTCGGAGACCTGCATGAAGCCATTAAATACACCAATATGTGCACAAAGAGTGTACAGAGCAAGAAAGGAGCACACTTTAGGAGAACAACAGTTGGAAACTTCCCAGAGGTGATAGAAAACATATACTCCTGAGAAGCTCAAAACAATTCAAACAGGGTAAATGCAAAGAAATCCACACTCAGATATAATTATAAAATGTTAGAACTAGCAGGAGAAAAACATCTCCTCACATACAGGGAAACCACAATAAGGTCAACAGCTGCTGTTTCATCAGAAACTGTGGCTGCAGGAGGGAGTGGAACGGCACATACAAACTAATGAGCATGGAAAGCCGTCAACCAGAAATGCTACCTCTAGGAAAAGCAAATAAAGCATCCCAAGAAATGCACACTGAGAGATTTGTTGCTGACAGACTTTCCTTATTAGAAATATTAAGAAAGTCCTTCAGGATGAAAGCAGGTAGTGACAGATGACAGGTGGCACAGGAAAAGGTGATCATGTGCTTAGAAACAGTATAAATGCATCTCTTCTCCACTTTTAACCAATTTAAGAATCAAGCAATGTGCACGTTGGCCACCCTTTCCCTGTCCTTAAAGTTCTTGCCCTTGGCATGATGGGATGGGTGTTTTTTCAAATTCCTCTGTAAGAGTCCTGCTGACTGTGCCCTTGGGTGAGATGTGCTATAGACTACGAGGACCACAGTGAGCCAAGGAGCATGGGCGTAGCTCACAGTTGTCACTGCTCCTGAGACAGCCAACCTCACTTGCCTTGGAGTAGACCTTCCAAAGCTGAATGAATTTTCGCAGTGTTAGTCCCCTATACAGACTTCACTTCAGGCAACATAGTCATTAGAACCAAGTGTCAATGAAGGGTGCGAGTGTGGCTTGCAGGGGTGTTTGCCCTAGCTATGTTGCATGCAGCAGTGTAGACACATGTATTTTAGGTGTTCTTGGGTTGAATGCAACACGCCCAAGACTATGAGCATGAACTGGAGTATTGGTGCCCACCTGAGTTTTCCTGCACCTCCAGTTTGACATACAGATCTGACACCTCGTGTCTGGCAGGGACACATCTGAGTAAAGTTTTTCTCTCATGAAAATTCAACTTTGCAAGCTTTATGGGAAATGGACTTTTCCAGCCTTTTCCAAGAACTGAATTTGACTGTCTTCACTAAAGACACTCAGGGGCCACAGGAATGTCAATGATGAGCAAGAGACGTGGACTCAGGGAGCTCCCAGGGGCTTTCCCTGGATCTCAAGGGCAGCCTGTTTCCCCTGGAGTCCCTCCCTCAGACTCAAGTAAGTCATCATTTTCTTTAATTCTCAGGATTCCAGACAACAGATGTCAGTGACAATGACATCTGACAGTGTAGTATGACCCCTCTATGCTGACCTGAGGATTTCTCAGTATATTCCTTTGAATACCTATTGGAAGAGATCATTTCCTGGAAACTACCAATTAATTGTATTATTATAACAAGATCGTCCAACATGTTTTACTACTTTGTTTTCAAAACATCTGGAAGTGCCTGTACAGGTATTTTAAGTATCGCAGAAGCCAGGGCATCGTATGGTAAACACAGCACACGGCCAAGTCAGAGGGGCACAGTGTGACCACAGCATGCTCTGCTCATGGCATCTGGTGTTGAGAATCCAACTTCAGAAAAGTGAAAAGTAAGGGGCAACACCTTTTTCTTTCAAATGCCAGATAAAAATTATTTCTTCTATGTGCTGCCTTGAAACCACTCGAACGTGCCATTGACTGGGCTGCGCGGGTCTGGCCACTCCCCATGGTCTGCAGCCAAGGATCCTCCTGTGCAAGAAGAGTCTGAGGCTGGGCCTGGCCAGGGACACAGGTTTTAAACTCAAGGTGACAGCATGCACTCTAGACACCTCTCACAGATAAGCAGCGTGGTGACCTGCCACAGAGGACACGTGACTGCCTGCCAAGAGGGTGGACCTGCAGGGTGGGGCCAGTGTGTGGGTGTCTCGCTTCTTTCCCTCTGAGCTTGAGCTTTTCCTTCCTGTTCTCCACCCTCAGCTCCTGACTTTCACAGTTTTGATGTTTGCTTAAACCAATAGACATGTGTGGGGAAGGCCTGGAGAATCTCTTGTAATGGAGCTTAGACAGTGGGTTTGTTCTCAGAATCCACCCTGAATTCAGAATTGATGCCTATGCTGCAAGCCCAAAGTAAGGCTCCAGAGGAGGACAACTAAGGAAAGGAGCCATGGATCTGTGCTGAGAGGAGGCACATCTACCAGTCCTGGCAGCTGCTGGTGGGTAAACTGGTGGCTGTGGGCCACTTCACTGCAATGGAGAACTGGAGTGGTGGAAGGTCTATTGCACAGTTCCAGATGTGCCCCAGGGAGACTGGCAATATAAACTCTGAGTACAGGGGTGGTGTGCTTCTTGTCAGCTCAGGATGATTATGCAGTGGAAAATGCTCGTACCATTTAGGAATACACGTGGGTAAAATGGAGACCCTAAGTGACTGTGATCAGGAGAAAAGACGCATTCTCTAAGGAAGCATCTCCAATTGAAGTGAACACAACATGTAAGCAGAGTGAGTCAGATTCCTGCCAAAGAGGTGACAGTGAAGCAGCAGACAACTTCAGCTCCAACCTTAGAATGGAAAATAGAAAACCCCATGTGCTGTTTTGGTAGAAGGAAGTAAAAAGGAAGTGCAGGTCAAAAGCCATTTTAGCCATCCTGCAGAAGTGCAGTGGGCCTCCATATCCACAGACCATGTATCCACTGATTCAATCCAGATGAAACCATTCAGAAACAGTTACCTCTGTGCCAAACATGGACAGACTTGTTCCTGGTAATTATTCCCTAAACAGTACAATATAACAACTATTGACATAGTGTAGATGATGTATCAGGTATCATAAGTAATCTAGAAATCTCAACTCCACAGGAGGATTGTGTAGGTTCTATGCAAATACTACACCTTTTACATCAGTAAGTTGAGATTTTTGTGATCTTGGGGGAACATGGAACTAAGTCCCTACAGATATGGAGAAAGGACCATGATATTTTCAAACAGGTAAAAAAAATAAGTGTCACACAGATCCCAAATTCCAAAGCAGCATCCAGCTCTAACGTGCAGCATTACAGAGGGCAATGGACATATTTTGGCAAGGCCATCTGTCTTTCAGTTTCTGCAGCATCTTAAAGAGATTTCAATCCCTAGCACACAATGACAATGTTTCATCTGAACAATGACCAAGAGGAACAATTAAAGTCAAAAAACTTTGAAGACATTTCATAGAACACAAAGGCTGCCCAGCATTGAGTTGACAATATTACAGTTTCTTTAAACTGGGAAGATGATTCCCTAACAAACTCAAGTCATTATTTCCCACCTGGAAAGTGATGGTGTCCTCCTTGTTTGAGCCTTGGAACAGTCTATAAACACCACAACCCAGGTTAGATGTCTGCACTTTTGTACTTTTAGAAATTTCTAAAAGCAAACAACAAAAAACTCTCCATTATCTATCCAAATTATAAAAAGTCATAGTGAAACTAACAATTACTAAGGACTTCAATATCAAAATTTGAAACATAGTGTTTGAATTTTGGGTTCACATGCACAAAAAATTAAATACAAAGTGATCACTCTATTAAAAATCTCATTTCAAACTCTTTTTTCTTCTCTTTTTGAGATAGATTTTACTAAACTGTGAACAGTCTCACACCAAGATCTAGGACAAGATATCTGGGTTCTGTGGCTCAGTCCTCCCATGTTTCAAGGAGAAAGAGGCTGAGAAAGCCATTAGAGGGTAACAGTTACCCAAGTGCCGGGAAGTAATCCTGATGGTGTGGGTGGGCACACCTAGACACCTACCAGGTCTTTGGCTCATTTGTTGCCAACATTTTACAGGCAAGAAACCTTGCTACCTCACAGCCTTGATTTCACAAGCCAGCGTTTACTGGGGTCTGTAGGGCCTGATGAAAGACCAGGTGTGGCACGACACATTTATGATATGCCAAGTTACTGCCAAAGACTCCTGTGTGCATCCTGAAAGCAAGGGGTGGTTCTTGTCAAAGTACCAAAGAGGATGCTGGGGCAGTTTCAAGAAATGCACTTACAGCCTTAGGGACCTGGCCAACCATGCACAAGTCCTCCTCATGAACCACCTACATCATCTTTGAAGCTCATTCCCAGCTATCCTGTGTCTCACTTGGGTCTCAAAGCTTGTTGTCTGGGTCCTCAGCACCCAGGCTTGAGCCCATGCAAAGCCCCTGCCCAAATACACACACATAACCAGGTCATTGACAAGGAAAAGCCAAGTGACAAGTTACCACACTACCAAACACCCAGTGCACCCTGCATTCCAGCACTGAACTTCAAGGTGGTCTGACCCTCAACAGAGACCATGAGAAACATGACTCCTCCTTGTAAGACATCTGGAAAGTTCCACAACTTGTTAGGAAAACAAATGAGAAGTTTTCAAATGTCAAAGTCATCTTTGACTTCTAGGGAACATTTTCTTTTGGTGTCCATTTATCACTGCATCAAAGATGCTAAAATTTCTGGCTGAAAAGAAAACAATATACACCTATAATATAGCCAATCCTACAGATGCTGAAATTAAAAAGGGAACATGCAGATGAAATAATGAAACAACTGAAGAATTTTAAATGCTTACTTTCATGTTAAAATGATGAATTACCCTGTGGTTAGAATATATCGTTTTGCTGGAAGAGTGAAGTCACGTTATTTCTGAAATCCAGGAAAAAAAGGAAAAATCCAAAAGTAATGATGAGTAAAATCAAAATATTCCAGCAAGTTCCATCAGCATTGCCAACATGAGCCACGTCCTTCCCAGGCCAGGACTCCTAACTCGGTGCACTTCTGGATGTGAGGTCCTAATGTTTTTCCCACCATCAGTCGAGATATTTTTGAGTTGGATGTCTGTACATTTAAATGCTACAGTTTTGCATGCTTTTAAATGTGTTTATTCTGATACACCTCTCAGAGTTTCAGTGTAATTTCTATATTACATACAAAAATATCTGATACACACATTTCAGCATAATTTTTCCACCATCCACCCTATCCCTTTACATACAAGTTGATGTGCATTACAGAAGACAGATAAAATTTAAATTGAGGAGGTTACTAAGTTTATGAACCATTTGTGGTGTCATTTACAGAGACCAAAATGAAGAATTAAGACAATTTTTAAGATGATTAGAGTAGAAAGTCCCAGGGTGCCAGTGGCATGAAGGATTCAGATAGAACTACCCTCAGTGATCACTGCTGGTGAACCAAGCAGTCTGTCTCTGTTGACAGACAAAGCTTTTACTATGGTCTCAACTTGCCAATATCAAAAGATCCTTTTCTAAGAAAGCTGATCAAAATGCAAAAAGGTGGACTTCAAAACTTAAAAATCAGCAAGTACATATCTACAGATATGGCAATGGGACAAAAACACCAGTCCATGTTTCCGCTGTGTTCATGTGCATGAAGCGAACCTTCGGCTGCATAGATCTGAAGGATCACTCTAGGCTGGGATTCACCCTGGCCAGCCTGCACGACAGCTAGGAAGGTGACTGTTCCTTCTCTTGGTACACAGAGTATCCTGAGGTTTGCGGGACCTTTTTCTTCCTCCTCTTGCTCTCTCCAATGCAGCACACCTATGTTTAGCACAGGCTTTCTGGTGTGGCAGCTGCTTCTTGATCCCTGTCCTCTGGTCTTGACAAAGGAACACCTGGGCCTCGAGTCAGTGGCTGCACATCTCCAACTGTTCCAAGCCACACAGTCCTCAGCTCACATCTCAACCTCCCTGCCTGTGACCAGAGTCCACAGCCCCTCTAAAGACCTGCTGGTTTCTCCCCAAGGAGGTGTCTAGGCATGCCACTCTGTGCGAAAAAAAGGGACTTGACAACACTGTGTAGCTCAGTTTATTTATCGAGACTCAGGATTTGGATATCTCAGTCACGAAAACCCAGACAATATAGGCAAATGCATGGCGCCTGGAAATAGGAGTTCAAGGATAAGAGTCTGTGTTGTTCCCTGTTTGGGTTTAGGGACTCTGGGGCATAGTGCTTAAGAGCTGTGGTTGACAAGATGGAAAACAAGGTGATTTGACCCATGGTTTATACTCCGCAGCAAATCAGAGCACAAATACTTCAATGATGGTGTCCAGGCCACATCTGAAAACAAGGGACAATCACTGTGGATTTCCACTAAACAGTCTGCACTGACTTGTCAGCATTCATACACACATGTGTGTATGGGTGCATGTGGGCTGGTGTGTGAGTGGACGTTGTGTGGTAAGAGGGACCCTTTCCTCACGCCCTTCCATTGGACTTCCTCCATCTTGAACTGACTGAGCTCTAATGCCAAGGAGCACAGGCGACTGTGTGGAAGCTGATTCCTGCTGGGTGTGTCTGTGTTGTCTACCAGAAGCATCTTCAGACCATGGTCAGCTTCCAGCTCCACCAAGGATGACCTGGCAAACCCCAAAACTCCCCTGTCCCACTTTCCCACCACAGGAAAGGCTCTGATTTGTATGTTCCTTAGTGATGCTCCCCACGACAATGGCAATTCCTCCCAAATTAAGTCCCCACCAACATCTCCCTGTGCCGGTGGAGGAAGCCTGTGGAGTGTGACCCTTCCCTTTAGTTCACACTCCTCACTTTCAGACAGGACCTCCATTATATCTTCAATGTCAAAGCTCCAAAGGAAGATACAACTGAAAATGTCTCCTAAAAGGAGTGTGACTTCCTGGATAGCTTAGCTGTGTCCATTAGGCATGACCTCTCTTCTGTCCCCAGGCTGTTCTGTGCTACCTTCCCACTAAGTCCTTTAAAAGGCCATTGGCTAATGTAAAAGGTGCCAGCTGTCCTGCACACTCCTTCTGCAGCTAAGCCTGGGTATTCTGTTCATTCTCCACTTACGCTGGAGCTCTCTGTAGTCCCTGGCTTCAGCTCCTAAGCCCCATTTTAACCACTTACAGAATCAAGGACACATCAGCCTCTGAGGTCAAAACTACACCACCTGTAATTTCAACCGTCTGGTTGCAAGAGGTACATGAGGAATTTTTTGGCTGCTGCTTCATGGCTAGAAGAGGCTGGGTTGTCATGTTCCCATCCATAGGAGTCTAAAATAAGAGAACAATTGAAATAAAACAATTCTCTTTTAAACAGCTCAGTCATCAGCCACTGGGAGTCAGGTGACTTGCTGTGCATGCTTCCTACTTTGGGTCTTTCAAATTCCATTTCTAAGAAATGCAAATGGCTCAGTTAACTCATATTGAGACAGATTAGTCCAGTGTCCGCTTTTCCAACAAGAGCATCTTAATATAAATGTTGTCACATTTTGCTAATCTGAAATTCTTGCTTTGAGAATATTCATGATGTTTTTAAATATTTTTTATTTAAAAAGTAAACAAGAAGCACATTTTTTTCTTAGCACTCTAGAGTTTGTTCATAATAGCTGCTTCCTGGGCTCTGGAATAGTCATTCATTTTTGTGAATTTTGGGGGAAACTGGTTGCTCTTCCCACAAATGCACACCTGTGAAGATAGTTATTGTGTAGATGGTTTATGTGTATTGCTAACTTGAAATATCATTTAATTTTTTTTTTTCTGGCAAAATGGGAAGTTTAATTGGAAGCTATTTCCTGGGAAATTTCCCTTCTGTGAGATCAATTCTGCCTTCAGATTTCAGTTTAGATAGTACATTGTGTTGACCACAAAGAACCTGTACAGTCCCTTGGGGGTTTTCTGCCCTCAGCAGTGCACTCCAGGAGCTCCCCAGGATTTTCAGCAACAGAGGACAAAAATAAATGTGTGTGATTCACAACTTTCCTCCAAGTTGTTTTAAATTTCATGTAGAAAACTGTAAAGAGATGACCCTCCCTCACTGGATATTAACATTTTAAGCCAAACCCCTGTCCCAGTCTTATATAAGAGAGTTCAACAGCAAATGGCAGGAAAAACAAAGTGAGTATAAGCTTCTTAGATGCTGTCACTAAAGAAAGAAGTGCACAAAACTAGAAAAACCTGACATCCTGTGTGGACACCCAGGAAATGATGTGATGTGGCACATCCCAGGGCATAAAACTCATTTGTAAATCACACAGAGCTCAAAGAAAAGACTGAAATTTCTGCTCTTCATGTTTCAAAAAAAAATTCCACAGGTCAAAGGAACAGATGCAGGTGGAAATGTATATAAAAATCCTGAGCAGTGCTCCTAACAAAAACGGATAGATACATTCAGTCACCTCTCCTGTGTACAAACCCAGGCCAAGGGCTGTACCAGCCCACTGTACTTTAAAAGGTCAAGGAACAGAAAAATCACCATCCAAATCTCTCCTCACTACACACAGCCATTCTATGTGAGAGGACTAACTGTCTGTGGGGTCAGGTTACTCTACCTGCACTGAGCTGGTACCAGGCTGCAGGCACCAGTCCCTACATGGAGCTGTTTTAGAGGCATTTCCCAGCTTAAAACCTAGCTGCCACAGCTCTCCAGGCCTCTGAAACATGCTTAGAAAGGCTCCCTCCAGACCTCCACAGACTCTGCTGTGTTAAGTCACCCTATTGCTGATTAGACTCACTGCTCCACCGTTCAGAAAATAGAAGGCATAAAGGTGAAGACAACATAAGAAAGAAGTTCACATCTGGTCCTGCAGTCTTTCCATGTAGTCTCTGAAGTCCTGCGAGTCCCCCAGCCCCACATCCTGGCAGACCCACTTGATGCTGCCATTGCTGTCAAACAGGATGGAGTTGGTGTACGGGCCCCCATTCTTTGAGAAGATCGTGGTACAAGAAGTAAACGTGACCCTCTTCCTCTTTGGGCTGGAAGAGTTCACAGGTTCACAGGTTCATTTTTCATCTCCTTCTTATAGACATAGTCAGAAGGTCTGAGCAGCTGACTGTGCAAGAGCTTCTGGGAACCTCCATTCAGGAGGAAGTTCTTCTCCTCAAACTGCAGCCCCCCGTCCATCATGCTCGTGCCCTCCTCCAAGGGAAGGGTGATGTCCATGGGGTTCTCCAAAACCTCCACCTCATTCCCAAGCCAGACCCAGTCATGGGAATGCGGGATGTGGCCCTGCTCACTCACGGGAAGCCTTCTGTGTCTGTACTTCCAAGCAAAGGCCACACAGTTGATCAAGAAGACCAGGATGGCCAGGCAGAAGATGCAGAGCAGGGCGTACATGCTGATCTCCAAGTCCATCAAACCCCTGGAGGACACTGTAAGGTTGATAGGGTTGTTGGATTCTGGAAACTTCCCCTGAGTGGGGAAGCTGGTGAAGGCGTCTGTACTGCCACCCATGAGCAGCTTCTTGTTCATGCCCTCCCCAGGCAACGGTGGGGCTGTACTCCTGTTGGTCCTGTCCTCTGGGCCAGCAGGGTCACCATGCTGGAGCCTCTCCTGCACCACTCACTCCTGACTCCCTTCCCACTCTATGGAGTTGCTGAGGTTGTCTCTGTACTCCCGGCTCATGCCCTTGATGTCATTGCTGCCTCCTTGGTGATCCTCACTGCCTGGTGCAAACCTGACCTTGACACTGCCTTTGCCTACAGCAAGAACACTCTTCTTGGTCTTCTGACAAGGCTTGCTGATCATCATCTCCAACTTGATCAGGGGCCCTTGTCCTTCACCCTCTGCCACCACAACCAGCCATTGGGACTGCAGGTTTGGCTGGACGAACACCACCATTTCATCCAGTGATGAGACAGTGATGGAAAAATCCCTGGGATCATAAATGTCTACAGGTGTCACGGAGCCATCACTGAACAAAATCCAAGAACTGACTATGGCTTTCTGAGGAAAACGAAACCAAAGAATGATCTGGTCCCTTCAAATTTACAAACACAGCATGAATTCTTACATAAATTCTTTTAAGTATACACAGAAAAAACCCTTCTGTTTTATAACCTTTAACAGTTCTTGTCATGCTGTGAACTGGCATCAATAATCTGCTGGAGCTCCGCTAGTAGGAGGAATAAGTAATAAGCTTTCCTGAATGCACTAAAGAGTAAACTAATTTATTGCATATCATATCAAAGAATTTGACTGTGACCTTTCTAAAAACACTTTGAAAGATCAGGAAATTTATCTGAATCAATTTTAGATGCAACTAATCAGGCTACTGCTAAAGATAATATGACTTTGAACCTTCTATATTAGGAAGTCAATGCTGATGAAGCAAAATGCACTCTCATAAGTTCTTGAGAAACAGTGGATTATGAAGTTGGATTGCTTGCCTGGCCCAGTGCCTCTGTTATCTTTATAAATGGTTTGCAAAAGCTAGGCACAGGGGCACACACCTGTAATCCCAGCCAATCAGGAGGCAGAGGCAGGAAGATTATAAGTTCAGGGCCAGCCTCAACAGCTTAGCAAGATGCAGTATTAAAAATTACCCATTTTTATGGCCAAAGTGAAAACATGTGACCCTTAGCCCAGAGTCTAGCAGCAGACTGTGTCTAGGACAGGTTATCCTTCTGGAAAACAAATGGCAGAAGAAAATGAGCCTCAGCCTCTACGTGCTTTCCTCACACCCAGTGCACTGGAGGAGGTACAGGGAGCAGCTCCAAGAACAGTAAGGGGCTCGGAGGCCCTGCTGACCTTCTGTATGGGAAACAGTGACACAGAGAGGAGGTGACCATGGGCCAGGGGAACAGGGCCTTGGGGCTGTCCACTGCTGTGGGGCCTAGAGGACATCCTGAGCAGCTACTGTGGAGACGATGGCCCTCTGGTCCACCCTGTGAGGCTGCCCGGAGAGGGACAAGCCAGCCACCAGCTGCACACCCAGCTCTGAGATGGTGATGCAGTCATCCAGGACGATCACTGTCTTCTCAGCCAGGATGGAGTAAGAGAGAGGTGAGAGGACCTGGGGAACAAGTGAGAAAGCACCCTCTCTCCCCTTGTGACAATTCCACACCCTGGAGCTGGCATGGCTGCGGGAGAGCTCTGCAGTGCTCTGAGTGCGCACAAGCAGGAAGGCTGCTTATGCAGGTATCCCGCTATGATTCAACTAAACTTAGCACTTGAAGGAGTTTTATAAAGGTCACTTTGGTCTACTTCCTTTCCTGGAATTCATGCAATGACAACAACAGCATATTTTCTGAGATGAGGTTGTTTTAAGTTAGAAGCAATAACTAAAATTGCCTGCCTTGGTCCTCAGCACTCAGAGAGCAGCACTTTCCCAAACACTGACATTCAGGCTTTGAGAGCAGTGACTTGTGGTCGACTCCTAAAGGAAACAGTGCTCAGCCCTCTCTTCCTGCTCACACCCTCCAATGGGCAGGAGACGTCTATCATGGGACAGTAATGGTCACTGAGTGGACCACTGTGGGGTAACTGGATGAACAGCTGAAGTGGGGAAGGGACAGTCATGTCCTAAGGAGCCAGTCCTCCCACATTACCATCTAATATGCAGCTGTGGGAGACGGAAACCTAGACAAGAATATGCAGAAGGCACAATTTCTAGAACAGTTCCCCAGGTATGTTTGGCCTTAGTCCCAGGTACCTTCAAACACAGTGAGAAAGCACTCTACAATCTCGCTGCTACATGGCACAGCTGGCCCTAAAACAGAGTCTCCTGAATTATACAGGTGAACTCAATGTCATCACAGGAACCCTCACAAGCAGAGCGCCTTCCTCAGCTGGTGGCAGGAGAATTCAGACTCCAAGTGTGAGAAGGACTGGATCCAGTCATTACTGATGACAGAGGGACAATGTGAGAAGGAATGGAGGTGTCCCCTCCTTGGAGCAGAGGGTGACACCTGGCTGACAACAATCAGCAAGGAAACTGTGACCTCAGTGCTACAGATATAGTTAAGTTCTACCAAGAAACTGAACGAGCTTGAAAGCCAAGTTCCTCAAACTCCAAGATTAAGAGCCCAGCCCAGCCAGGGCCTTGATTTTAGCCTTGGGTGCCCTAAGCACAGAACCCACCTAGCCCACCAGGACTGCATAGCCACAGAAGTATAACATAATAAATTACTGTTGTCTTGAAATGCTGAATTGGTGGCAATATAGTACATGGAAATACAAACAATATAGAACATTACATATTTAACTCAACTTTGCCAAAAATCAACTTTGGCAACACCTAAAGTAAGAATTATCTATGAGCGGTGACTTTTTAAATTTGCATAAATAAAACAAGCTGTGACTTTTTTCATCTTGCCAAAATCAGTTAGAAACTGTTTTACTATTACTATGATGAAAACAGAGAGCTTTTAACTATGGATTATCTGTGATCTATGGTGCAAATACATGCTTTTAAACATCTTTGCCTATTAAAGGTATAATATAGCTAAATGATTAAATGTCAAGGTTGTGGGGGGGGATTAGCTTTCAGAGGTTCTTCTGCCTCCTGGTAGAGATTAAAAAAACAGAGTGTCATATGGGAAAAAGGTGACTTACACTACATGCTTCATTTAGCTTTCTCTGGTAAAAGAGATCAGACATTTATCTCAACCCTCTCGAAAATACCTAAATGTTTTAGGTTATTAAAATTGGTGAAGACTCCATTGCTTCCCATGACTCTTTTACAGGCAGACTCAGTATCTGCACATTTGCACACTCACACTCACATGCTTGTGCACAGCCCTACACAGGAGCATTTGCCTAGACACTCATCAGTAGGCACTGGTGTGGGGTGAGGCAGAGAAGTATGGACACCCTGTACCTGAACAGTGGTGATTCCTGGCTCCTGCCATCCTGTAACTGGGCGATCCTGGGCTCCTCCATCTTCACAAACTCTGAGTCGGGAGCAGCATATACGTCAAATGACCCAAATCAGATGGCTCGGTCACAAACTGGATGAGGACATGCACCAGGGCAAGCTGGTACTGCAAGGAGCAGCCTCGCCCCTTCTTCTCGTCCTCCTCATCTTCACTCTCCTGGGTGGGCCTGGAGCACAAACAGACCACAACAGATAAGCATCCCCTTTGGGAAGGAGGGTCCTGTGCCCTGGTTTACAGAGCCTAGGTGACTGTACAGAGTGAAATAAAAAGGCTTTTCCCCTGCAAAATCTGCTCATCCATTGATTCACTCAAATTTCAGTGGTTAATTCATTCAACAAACACTTCATTGGTGGTCACTATGTGCCACACAGGCTGCTTCATACTTGGAACATGGACAGTAGATGCAGGCCCTGGCCTCCCTGGCCCGTTGCCACAGGAGACTCAGGCACCAGACAAATAGAAACGGAGCCTCTACTGTGTTCTGGATCTGGGCATCAAAAAAATACTCCCCATGTGGGAATACTGCAGGACCACAGCTTCTGAAGGAGGAACATGAGGTCCTGAGACAGAATGGCTGTTTGGATTCTTGTTTACACTCCCTGTCGGGCCATGAGTCAGGTGCTCTGCTCTCCTACAGGCTCAGTACCTCATGCTGGAAATGAAAATAAGAACGGCTGCCTGTTCCTCCCCTCTAGGAGCATAAAGATCAAGGACCAAGGACATCAAGGTGTGAAAACACCTGGAAGGCCCCTGAGGAACTGCAAAGATGAATCAGGAACAGTGGCTTGGGACTGCTCCAACACCCCACTTCCTCACCAGCCAGAGCCCGTGTGACTCTACAGAAGCAGCTTCCTCCTGTGTGGGTCCTCAAGGTTGCAGAGTACCTCTCTCCTAGCATATTCGTCCCTAACCTAAAGTACTGCTCTGCAAGCAAAGCTGCTTGTGTTATTGGTAAAACATGAGAATGGTTCTCTCCTGTACCCTATCCTGGCTTCTGTCTTCCTTCCACAAGACGCTGGTCCTTCCTCTAATCCTGGCACATGTTTTCCTTGGACTGCCATCTGTCCACAGCCCACCCAAGAAATTCTCTCTGGCTCTACAAGTCCAGAACCTTCCCGTCAAGAACCTGTCCTGTGCCCTCACAGGTGAGGACTTTGCTTTGCAGCTGTTGCCTAGTCCGTGACCACCAATGAAAGAGGAATGTATCAGAGGATGAAGGGACAGCAATGCCTTGCACTGTGTTAGACCTACTATGGGCCTGTTCTCCCCATAAGGACAGCTAACATTGCAATAGCCACGTTTAACACATTCAGTCCTCAAGATCCTGAAGAGTGAGGTTGGACTGCTGTCCTGATCACGTTGATAAGAAAGGCGTCATGTAAGTGATCGTGTGCAGAGGCAGGGCCAAGCTGAGTCTGGCTGTCCCTGTGTGTTCCCTCTCCAGCTCTGCAGTTAACCTCATCTTCACTGTGGCTATGAAGAAACCAAGGCTCACAGTGGTTAATACATGTGCTACAGTTCAGATCTGAGGTGTTTCCAAAAGCTCATGCATAGGACAATGAAAGAATATTCAGAGGTGAAATGATCAGATTATGAGACAGATAAACTAATCAGCGTCTTAATCCACTGATATGGATTAACTGGGTGGTAACTGTAGGCAGGTGGGGTATAGTTATAGGAGGAAGGTCATCGGAAGTGTGCTTTTGGGGTTTATATTTTGCCCTTGCTGAGTGCTGGCTGCTTCCTGGTTGCCTTGTCCTGAGTTGCTTTCTTCCTCCATGCCCTTGCGCCATGATATTCTGCCTCACCTCTGGCCTTGGAGCTATAGAGTCAGCTGACCAAGGACTGAAACTCTGATACCATGAGGTGAAATAAACTTGTCCTTTTCTGTGTTGTTCTTGTTGGCTCTTCTGGTTACAGAGATGCAAACTGACTAAAACATAAGACAACTGCTAACCAGCAGATTTGCATCTAGTTCCACCTGACTTCTGAAACATGCCTTATTCACAATAGGTCATTCTGCCTACTTGAACCAGCACTGTGATAGGCAATTCAGGGTTCCTGAAGCAAGAAGTGAAGATCTTTATGGGTAAGAGAGATGCCCTTAGTGGGAAAGGGACACAGCATTAAAAACACTGTGACACACTGAAAAGTCATTCCCTTTCTGTTTTTCAGTCCATCAGAATACATCACTGGGAGTGTCTGTGTTCAATGCTACAAAGTCTTTAATGCTGTCCTTATACTTAATAAATACACAAAGAAAGACAGCATCTATTCAGAATCTTAAAACATTGTTTTCTTTGTATTACCTTTTGATAAATTTTTTATAATAAATGATACCAGCTATTTTGTACAAGTGATAAGAAGTTCCCCTTAATTAAGTGGATAAAATTGAAAGAAGTACATTATGAAGTATATTTTACACTTCATTAAAAGGTGGCAGTATAATAAAGGTTGTCAGTGAATATGTGAAATTTTAGAAGTGCTGAATTATTGAAACAAAACAGCTTTGTTATTTTAAGATGAACTATATTCTATTAATTCTTTTAATTTTTAATTTTGAAATAATCACAAATTCACAGAAAGAAAAAAAAGTATATGGAGATCCCATACGCCCATTACCCAGTCCTGCAAAGTGACTATCTTTGTAATGGGAGGACAGTACCCAAAACAAGCAACTGGCCTTGGCACACGCAGAGCCTGTTCAGATCTCACCAATTTTGGAATCACTTGTGCCTGTGGGAATGCACGTGTGTGCAGTTTAACCTCCACATATGCATAACTTTTTTGGCCTGATGATAACGTTTGGCTACTTGGAGTGCAGGCACCTTAATTCCATTCAGATTCCCTGGCTTCCCTGCTTTCAAAACCAATTGTTCTAAAGACTTCCTCCACATACTTTAAATACCACATTGATGACGTCCTAAGTTTTTGTTTCAACCAAATATAATTGTGGAATATAAGAAATTCATGAATTCAGGAAGACTTCTATCCTATTTAATTTCCCTTGATTCTGTCATTCTTTTTTCCTTTCCAAAGTTCCAGATCTTTTTTCTTGTTTGGAGAAGCTCCATGAGCCAATCTTTGAGGTAGGTCTCCTGGAAACAAATTCTCTGTCTCCATTCATGTAAGAATGTCTTTATTTCCCCTTCATTCTTGAAGAATACTTTTCCAGATAAAGATTCAGGGCTGACAGTTCTTTTCTTTCAGCACTGGCATAATGTGCCAATGGCCTGCTTGGTCTCAGGTGAGAAATTCATCCGCGATCAAATTAGTGTAATAGCTCTCTGGATGGTTTTAAGATTCTTCCTTTGTCTTTAAATTTCAGAAGCTTAATTATGATTTGCCTTGGCATGGATTTCTTTGGGTTTGTCATTTTTGTGATTTCCCAGCTT
The DNA here is from genome assembly GCA_020662805.1 of Glaucomys volans. Taxonomy (NCBI): domain Eukaryota; kingdom Metazoa; phylum Chordata; class Mammalia; order Rodentia; family Sciuridae; genus Glaucomys; species Glaucomys volans. The sequence goes on from JAJEJO010003531.1 coordinate 97,531, forward strand.
TTCAAATCCATAAGCTGTGTCTTTTGTCAATTTGGGAAGTTTTCAGCCACTATTTCTTCAAACACTCTTTCAGTCCCACATTCTTTCCCCTCTCCTCAGACTCTCATCACAGAACTTCAGATCTTCTGTCATTGCTCACAAGTCCCTGAGGCTCTGCTCATCTCTCCCCCAATCTATTTTCTGTTACTCATATTGAGTAAATCCTCTTGTCTATCCTCCACTGATGTTATCCTGTCAGCCCCACTGACAGTTACTCTTTCAGTTCTATGATGTACTTCTGGATCTTTATTATAAGTTACATTTGCTTGCTGAGGTTTCCTACTTTTTTATTGGTTTCAAGGCTATTTGTAATTTCAAATTGAGAGCTTTGCATTTTCACCTTGCTTGGTGGAAAAGGTGATTTTCCATCATCTTCTGCACATTTGTGTATCATGACAGAAAACCTCAGATCCCACCACTGTGTAACCACGTTCTGTTTGGTGTGTCAGTCAGTTTGCTTCTATGCACTTTGGCTCTTATGACCACGTGGGCCCAGAGCCAGCTGGTCTCTTTTGGTTCCTTGACATCATGGGGTATCCACACCTTTCCTCCTGGTTTGGCCCAAAAAGGCAGAGTGTACCATCCTGGGTGAGGTAGAGAGTGGGTCAAAATTGAGAAGTCACATGGGGCCAGATCGGATGGCTCTCCAGGCCTGCCCATCAGGTTTCAGTGAAGGATTTTGAGTCCCGTCCTAGTCCTTTGCTGTGGGGCCCACTTTTCTGACAGGGAGTCTCTTGCTTTCCCCAGATTTATCATCTGCTGATGCCAAGACCTTCAACATCCTCAGGCCCTGGTCCTTTCTAACAGTCCTGCCTCCATTTACCTCTCCTCTTTCATTTTACCACATGCAGCATGAAGACTCCAAGGGGCACACCCACAACCTCTCAGCCACAGCTAGTCTCGCTTGCTTTCAGCCTAATAGCAGGACTCAACTTCCCTGAGCACTATCTCATGCTGGCAAGGATTGGCATTCCTCATCTCCCTCTGGGCCCTCAGTGTCAGTTTGGCTCAAGTCTAGATTCCGACAGCCCTCAAGGTTCCATCTGTGTGGGTAAGTGATTTCTCCAGGGTGCTCCTCCCACGTTCTGGGAGCCATCGCCACATTCCCTGGTTCCACTCAGGGCAACCTTGGCCTTTCCTGTGCCTCCTCAGAATACTTCCAGCCTCTATCCACGAAGGGTGTGCTGCCCCTGCCTCCACCACTAGGCAATACTTATGTTACTCCTTCCGTTCTGGCATGAGGAACTGCCACAAACTTCACAGCTCACACCACCACCATGTATTTGCTCACAGCTCTATAGTCAGCAATTCAGCAGCCTCAACAGACTTCTCTGCACTGGGATTCACAAGGCCAAAAGAGGAGTCAGCCACCCTGACTCTGATCATCAGGTATGAGGGAAGAGCCTATCTTGAGGATCAGTCCAGTTGTTGCAGGTTATTTGGATCCTTCTGTTGAAGGACAGGGGTCCCCATTTTCTGGCTGGTGAATATCCACAGTCTGCTCCCAGCTCCTAAAACTCTGTCACCCACTCTCCATGGACTATGGCTCAATCCATCTTCAAAGGCAGCAACACCCTGTCCAAATGCTCTCACCCTCAATCCCTCCCACATCCCCTTATGCTATTGACTAGGGAGAATGTTATGCTCTCAAAGGGCTTATCTGATGGGCCTGGCCCACCGGGTACTCTCCGAATTATAAGACTTATCAGCTGGTTGTCACTATTTCTGCAAAGTCCTCTCACCACACTATCAGATTAGTGTTTGACTCCCTAAGCAGGAGATGGGAATCTTGGAGAGGAGTTCAGCTTTAGCATTCTGTCTATGGGAGTATGCATTATGTCACTGAATTCTTGGGACAACTTTTCAGTAATAATCTTCTTCTCAATTCAGATGAAGAAACTGAGGGATGGAGGGTGAAGCCACAGGCTCACAGAGATGTAATGGGAAAACCAGAGCTTAACTCAGGCCGCCTCATTCCAGAGCTCAGTCTTCACTGCTCTACTGTATCCATGAAAAATGGCCAACAGCCATGAGCAGGGGGGCTGACAAAGAGGAACACAGGAATGAACAGGAGTGAGATGGTGATGGAAAACAGTCACAGCCTCCATGCCAGGTCTCATGCGTGGTGCTCCCACCACCTCACTGAATCCTCACAGCTATTCCAAGAGGTGTTAATATTATAATGAAAGTAAGGTCCCAAATCAGATTCATCTGAACCCCAAGCACAGACCACTGTGACCCACCATGGTGTGGTCCTCACCTTCTGTTGGAGGCCAAAGGGATCTTCCAGCCTTTGATCTGGCTCAGCTCTACGTCTGAGATCTCAATCTGCAGGGGGAGTCCAGGCACCCAATGACCTCCACCTGGGAGGTGAAGTGTTGGTGGGTCAAGTTCACTATCATGTCCACTTTACTCTTCATTTCCTTCCCATTCACAAAAAAAAAAAAAAAATGGAGTCACAGAAACCTTTAGGAAAGAGAAAGAACCATGTGACCTACCAGCAAGAAAAGCACAGGCAATACCTAAGAACAGCAAAGCTCATGAGTGGCAACAGCCCTGATTTATTAGACACCAGGACGACCACAAGAACATGAATCACATAAAAGGTAATTTATAGGCACTAATTAGTGACAAACAGTGATAAACAGACTCCAGAAAAAGCATTGTGACAAAATTCTGACAAGTAAAACCGTAAACATAATTTAGTAGACTTGCATAACTTCTTTTGCCTTTGTGATTGTGCTTTTTCTTTATCTTACCTTTTTTAATGAACTCAAACCACCACTAATCAAACCACAGGTGCACCTTATTTCACTCTGGCACCATATTAGAAGATGCACAAAAGGTTTTTGTTACATAAAAACATACTCAACTGAAGCCATGAAGAGGATCTTCTGAAAAACCAAGAGTGCTTTATACTTGATTAAAATCCTGGTAAATCCAGGAGGCAAAGCACTCGTGAAATGTGTTAGAAATGTGGATGCTATTAGTTTTGCCCCATTAAACTATAATTCTGCAGAATGGTGGTAAGGATATAGCATTTTAGGATGGTCTGTTGACTCAGCCTTTGGAGGCACCCCCTTTAACTGATCCATCCACAGATTAAGAATTGGACAATTTAAGTCTCCATTTCAAAACACATCTTCAGGACAAGCAAATAAAATGTTGCTGCCTTGTTCTCCTGGCCGATCAGGAAAATGTATCTATGAGCGAAGGGGAAGGAGAGAATAGGCATCATGTCATAAAGAGAAGTCAGGAAATAAACCATTTATTCACAAAGGATCACAAAACTGCCAAGTGTTCGTGATCTAATTTTACAGATGAAAACACTAAAGCCAGCAATGTGACATAACTGGCTAGAGGTCACAGCCTACTTTTAAGGTGCGGTGTCACGCCAGGGCTGCTGACAAGGCTCACACCTCAGCCAGTGATGTCATCACACAGCCAGTTTGACAAGCCACCAACTAGAACCTGACACTTCCCTTCCTCCCTTCTTCATCTGCATCTGTATCTGGAGCTCAGGCCTCCCCGCTGAATCTCAGACCCAGGAGCTCAGCTGCCTGCTAAGCATCATCAGGTGATTGGCTCAGGGAGACATCAGAAATATCAACTTGCACACACAGAGAAAACCTCCAAGTCATTTCAGACAAATTACCAACCTACCCTGCAAAATGGTACTAATATAAATGTGCTCTCTTGAGGAGGAGGAGGCAGTTTCCCTCCTCCCCCTTCCCCCCCAGCCACAGAGAACCTTTGTCATTTCTACTTCACAGCATCAGTATCAGCTGAGGGAATCTGTAAGTGTGTTTCACCTAGGCCACTAACTAGATCACCTGAAATCACAGTGACCCTGACTGGGTAACCCTGGTCCACAAAGCAATGCAGAAATTGCCAGGGAGCAACTGGATCTAGCAGAGTTCCTTTTGGAGTCCCTTTCTCTCCTGTCAGGATGGAGCTGTCCAAAGTTCCCTTCTCTCCAGGATCTGCTCTTCCAAGCAGCAATTCTGCCCCAGCACACAGTGGATTATTTGTGGAGTATGTTTTGTTGATGATGTTGTTCTGTTGTGGTTGCTTTTATTAAATCCCTATACATATTCCACATAGTAATTCTCTTTGTCACATTAACAGTTTACAAAACTTTTCTCCCATTCTGCAGGCTGCCTCTTCCCTCTATGGCAACTTTGCTGTGCAGAAGCTTTTTAGTTTGATTATTCCTATTTGTCTGTTTTTGCTTTTATTCCCTGTACTTTTGGAGTCTTAAGAAAAAAGTCATTGTCTATACCAACACCATGAGGTGTTTCTTCTGTTTCCTTCTCATAGTTTCATAGTTTCAGGTCTTACATTTGA
>JAJEJO010003532.1:7797-38155 GCA_020662805.1 Glaucomys volans
TTAGCATTGGTAAAGACATTCAAAGTATTGCAGACATGCTGTGTATTTACAAATTGTTTTAATGACCCTAATACCTTTTGGAATGGCTTTTATAAGTTCATTGTGACCTTGGTGTCCTATCATATTTTTCCCCATAAAGTTTAAAGTTCAACAACAAATGTTACTAATATGAAGTTTCCAAGGGCCTTAAATCAGTGATTGGGGAAGAATTACTGAATGTACTAGAAAAAAAGTTGACAAATAATTCATGTTCTAGGAATTCAGATAAAATTTTAAGAGCCCCATTTATTTATTGAGTGCTACTTTACTGCTGGGATAAGTGACAGGCATTTATATATATGATCTCATTTAATTTTTACTAAAATTCCAGGAGAGTACGCATTCTTTAAATTTTTTTTGTACCAGGGGTTGAACCCAGGGGCACTCAACCACTGAGCCACATCCCCAGCCCTTTTTATTTTGAGACAGGGTCTTGCTGAGTTACTTAGGCTGGCTTTGAACTTGGGATCCTCCTGCCTCAGCCTCCTGAGCCACTGGAATTAGAGGTATGGGCCACTGTGCCCAGCAGGTATAGACATTCTTTTTTGTGGTGCTGGGGATTGAACCCAGGGCCTTGTGTATGCAAGGCAAGCACTTTACCAGCTGAGCTATATCTCCAGCCCAAGGTGTAGGTATTCTTAAACTCATTTTCCAGATGAGGCAAGTGAGGGTTAGAGAGTTTATGATTGCATTAGGGTCATAGTGGTGGCAGAGCCAGCACTGGACGCCAGCACAGCCACCTCTAAAGGCATTTATCCTTAGCCAGCAGGGCTTTCAGAGAAGGTGAGCTTTGAGGACAGTGCCTCCTCCACCCTGGCCGCTGTTGTTCCTGGCCTCCTACAGTCCTGTGCAGTCCTGAGGAGGGCCAGTAGGGAGCACAGAGGGCTTCCTTGAGAACTGACCCCTGATTCTGGGACAGGAGCGGGAGATGGAGTTGCGTCGGCAGGCCCTGGAAGAGGAGCGGCGGAGGCGGGAGCAGGTGGAACGGAGGCTGCAGAGTGAGAGCGCTCGGAGGCAGCAGCTGGTGGAGAAGGAGGTCAAGATGCGGGAGAAACAGTTTTCCCAGGTGAGTGGGTGCCAGGGGATATGGTGGCAGTTGGCTGGGATGGTGAAGGCTGTGGAAGACGACGGATGTCCTCTGGTGGGCTGTCAAACCTGTTCTCCTCCTGAGAGGATGGCTGTTGGCCCCCAAAACAGACCACTGGGGCTTGTTCAAGTCTGTGTGTGTGTGTGTGTGTGTGTGTGTGTGTGTATGGTATGTGTGTGGTGGTGGAGGTGAGAGTTGGCAGGCCACCTGTAGACCGCTGGGGTCAGAGGAGAGAATCTGGACAGGCCTCTCAGATGTGGGAACTGAGAGTCAAGAGTCAGCGTGGTTGTCCTTGGCCTCTCTCCGGGCCCTCACAGCCACTTTGTGAGTTTGTGCTACCCCTTCTCGCCCACTTCCCCTGCTGCTTCTCTTGTATGTGGCACTCCACAGTGGCCTGACCCTCATCCCATGGGACCTTTCAGCTTCAGTCCCCTCATTGGTGGATGACCTCACTCTGACTTGCCGTAGCTTCTCTCTGGACAGAGATCCCTCCTTGCCCAAAGCCAGCCTTTAACAGGAGACATGAGAACGTAGGAGAAATGTGGCTGAGAAAGGACATCTCCCTGTGTCCCTGGTCCCAGCCCCTGACCCTGTGAAGACCTTTAGGACTCAGATGAGCTGTCCCTTCTGATTGGTTCTCTGCAGGCCACCCCAGATGGGGGACCTCTGGGATCTCTCTGCAGCTCTCCTGTTTTCTATAATGCAACAACATAAATTCTAAAGGGCAAATCACCTGGGTGGGTTTGGGAATTAAGAAACAATCAGGAACTTGGTGAGTTTACCTCTGTGGTCAGAATCAATCCTCCATCCATCCCTCCCTTCCTTCCTTCCTTCCTTCCTTCCTTCCTTCCTTCCTTCCTTCCTTCGGTACTGGGGATTAAACCCAGGGCTGCTTCACCACTGAGCGAAATCCCCAGCCCTATTTTGTCTTTTATTTAGAGACAGGGTCTCACTGAGTTGCTTAGGGCCTTGCTAAGTTGCTGAGGCTGGCTTTGAACTCTCGATCCTCCTGCCTCAGCCTCCCAAGTGTTGGGATTACAGGCGTGTGCCACTGTGCCTGGCTTTCTGTTGCTATTAGTTGCAGAATGTCATGGATTCATCCTGGATGTTCTAGGACCAGAGGGACAGAGTGGGGCTTGTGAGAGAATGTCAGATGGTAGGGGATGCAGGAGGAAGCCTCAGGACCAGGACAAAGGGATGATGGGAAGAGAGGAGACTGCTGACCCTGATCCCTGCTCCTAGGCACGGCCCCTCACCCGCTACCTGCCTATCCGCAAGGAGGACTTTGACCTGAAGACCCACATTGAGTCATCAGGCCATGGCGTGGACACCTGCCTGCATGTGGTACTCAGCAGCAAGGTACCCAGCTGGTGTGGCCCTAGACTCCTAGGGAGGGGGTCCTGTGGTCAGAGGCACTCCCTCAGGCCTTGGAATAGTGGCCTCCATTCCTGCCCCAACCTGATCAGGTCTGTGTGCCAGGACCTTGTGTACTGGCCTAAAGAGATGTTGGGGCCTGAAGAGATGTTGGGGACAGCCCTTGGGGATTCAGGCACAGGGGACAACACATATTTATGGAGGCTGCTCAGGGAGTAGGGCTTAGGGGCTGCGCTTTGGGTCCTTTCTTACTCCTGCCTCCCGCCAGGTCTGCCGCGGCTACTTGGTCAAGATGGGTGGCAAGATTAAATCCTGGAAGAAGCGCTGGTTTGTCTTTGACCGGCTCAAGCGCACCCTTTCCTATTATGTGGGTAAGTACAGCACAGGGCCCCCTAGAACTGGGACCCCTGGGATCTAACACCCAGGACAGCTGGCCTCCCCTCTCTGAAAGTGTGTAGAGTCTATATGGTTCACCTCCATTTAGTTACTCGTTCACTTGTTCATTCACTCAGTGTTACTAACAAATTCTAGGCACCATTGTAGGTTCTGGTGATAAGCAAGAAGGCCACAGCTCTCTCCCTTGGAACTCACTGTCATGAAGGCAAAGAGTGAACAAAGATTAAAACAAAGCACAGTGGGTGTGCTGATAGGGGACACCCACACACTGCAGGTGCACAGGTTGGGCTGAGGACTCCCTCTTAATAAGCAATTAAGCTGCACCAAAGGGCACTCAGAGGAGATTGGGCATGTTCAGGGTGGTATGGCCATAGACCAAGGGACACCCAGTTTAAGGACAGACAACTGGCCCCTATTGCTCCGTCGTCTCCCTCACTCCTGTCTCTGGTGTAGTTTCCACCCCCGGAGCTCCTTCTGGACTTGGAGTGTATCTTAGTCAGGTTAGGCAAGAATATGCTATAGTAAGAACCAGTCCTCAAATTCTAGTAGCTCAAAACTGCAGTTTTCCTTTTATTCCCAGTATGTACGTGGTGTACATTGTGGGTTGGTAGGGGCTCTGTATCGGTGTCGTCTTTGCTTTAGAATATGTCTTTCTGGACCATTGCTGGTCACAGTGGCAGAGGAAAAAGAGAGGCTTAAGTGGGCCTTACATTGGCATTAAATACCCCACCTGGAAAGTGACACACATCATAATGGTCCACGAGTCATAGGTGGGGCCTTCCAGTGAGTCACGCGGTCCCACTGCCACAAATCCAAAAGAGCAATCCTACTGGAAACCTATAAGGGGGAAGGGGCTGCAGGACTTGGTATCAGAGAAGCCCAGACCTGGAGTGCCCCACTTCCCCCTCTAACCTGGTCCCTTTTCAAGTATCACCCCCTCCAAGAAATCTTCCCTGACCTCCCTGGACCCTGGGTATAGAGAGGCAGAGGACAGTGTCCCCACCTTTCTACCTGGGCTGGGAAGGAGGAGGGACCTTGTCTGGGGAGAGAGAAACACTTGGGGAGATGAGCTCCATTTTAGGCAAGTTGATGTTGAGGTCCTCTGGGACATCTAGGTTTAGAAAAAAGTATTGGAGGCAGAATGACAGCTGAGTCTGTTGGACTAATAGTAGTGACAATCACAGTGTAGCAGACCCACTCATCAGGCACCCGTGTGAGCCAGAGCCAGGCTAAGCACTCTGTATGCATCGACTCTGTTATTTAATTTTTGTTGATGGACCTTTATCTTTATTTTTACTCATTTGTTTATATGCGGTGCTGAGACTCGAACCCAGTGCCTCACACATGCTAGGCAAGTGCTCTACCACTGAGCCACAATCCCAGCTCCAGTTATTTAATTTTTGTAATAAGCCTATGAGAAAAGCACTAAGTTTACACCCATTTTACAAATAAGAAAAATGAGGCCCAGAGAGGGTAGGTCAATTTCCCAAGGCAGGGCTCCCCTTGCGGAAAGGGGGAGAGACCAGGAAAGACAGGACAGGCAGGCAGCAGGAAGCTGGTGCCACCACATGTCAAGTGCTGCGGGGCTGGCCCTTGGCATATGTGACCTTACTGACTGTGAAATAAAAGGGGACCAAGTTGAGGCAGGTGGAGGACACAGGGAAGAAAGCCAACCAAAGGCGCAGGCGTTTGGAAGCCAGAGGTGTCACCAGCAATACTGGATGCTGCACAAAAAGCCAAGAATGATGTGGCCGAAAGGCCATTAGATTCAGGGACTGGAGCCTGTGGAGAGGAAGGTTTCCGCTGTGCTTGGAGCAGGAGCCAGATTGCACAAGATCAAGGATAGGTGGGTGGTAAGGAAGTGGAGGCAGGAATGTGTTACTATTTCCAGTGAAGGAAGGAACAGGCGATAATGGGAACTAGAGGGCTGGCCAGGCCTGGAACCAGGGTCCTTGTCCTGAGGAAGAGATGGAGATGGGCGTGGGGCTGGACCAGGACCCGGATGGGCCTGGCCTGTTGAGCCTGCACCCTCCTCCTGCCTCCTGCTGGGAAGCCCCTGTGCAGGCTCAGATCAGACACTACCTCCACAAAGCCTTGTGGCTCCACCTTACCGCAGTGGTTCCCACCCTCCTCTGAGCTCCTGCCATTATCCAGGGTCTGTCTGCCATGTGACATCAGCTCATGGCATAATGATGCCGTGACAGATGCTGTATTATGTGCTAGACACCATGCCGTGTACTTTGTGTGTGTTCTCACATTTAACACGCTTGGCAACCTAGGATGCATAGGTGCATGTGGACTTCCCAGGCTGTCCATGCCTTCTTCCCCACTGTGCTGCAGTTTCCTAGGAGAGTGATTTCTGACTTTGCTCTAGGTACCAGGGCCCAGGGCTCATTCACTCCATGCTGATTGAGCACGAGCTGTGGGCCAGGAATCTAGCTGTTGGTGTTGGGGAGGCCGACTCATGGATGGATAAAGGTCCCACTCAGCATGGTGAATTCTATATGGAGTATCCATCACAGTGGTCACATGTGCAGTGGGTCTTGAAGATCATATAGGAGTTTGCCAAGGGAATGGTCTGGAGGCCATTTCAATGTACGATTCAGGGAACAGTAGAAACTGGGCCAGCTCGCAGGACTTAGCCTTGCAGGGGAGGTTGTGAGACAAGCTGGCAGTTCGCGTTGGCACGTCTGTGAGAGGCCTTTGCCAAGCCGAGGAGGAGACTGGCTGATTTGCTTGGAAGATGAGTGGTGGAGGCACCCGAGGGGGCTGGAGCTAGGAGGCAGCGCAGCTATGCCAATGACTCAGGCTTGGAGTAAGGCGGGGTGGGGAGAGGAGCCCACGGGGAGGAGCTTACTGTGGGCTGCCACCTCTGAGTTAGTGACTAGCGTGACCCCTCCTGCTCATGGTTGATGGCATTAATTGTAGCACCTGAGCAGTGTTTGCCACGCACAAAAGACAGCCCAGGCCCTGAGTTTTCACTTCACAGTGCTCCTGCCCCTCTGCATCCAATGGCCACCCTCCTCCTCCCTGCTCCCGACCTCTGGATGCTGTGTGCTATGGAGCACATCAGGGCTCTGTTTTGCCTTCTTTCTTTTTTAACATGAAGTAAATGTATCTATATGGTTCAAGAATCAAAATATAGGCCGGGTGCAGTCAGGCACACCTGTAATCCCAGCAACCGGGGAGTCTGAGGCAGGAGGATTGCAAGTCTGAGACCAGCCTTGACAACATAGCAGTGCCCTAAACAACTTAGGGAAAATTTTTCTCAATAAAAAATAAAAAGGACTGGAGGTGTAGTTCAGTGATTATGCATCCCTGAGTTCAATCCCCAGGACCAAAAGAAAAAAAAAATCAAAATATAGAACTGGGGTTTAACTCATGATGGAGTGATTGCTTAGCATGCCTGAGGCCTGGGTTCTAGCTCTAGCACTCAGAAAGAGAGAGAGAGGAACCATGAAAAGTTTAGGTTGAAATCTTGTATGGTATTACATACTTATAATTTATAATTCCATTGACTTGGGAGGCTGAGGAAGGAGGATCACAAGTTCCAGGCCAACTTGGGCAATTTAGTGAAACCCTGTCTCATTTATTAAAAAAGTAAGATAAACAGGGCGGGGGATGTAGCTCAGCGGTAGAGAACCCCTGGGTTCAACCAAAGAGACTCCCTGTAATGGGTGGGGGCATATTTCTCAACTTAAATTTTTTTTTTTTCAGTGGTAGAGTGCTCTTGCATTGAATCCAGGGACACTTAACCACTGAGCCACATACCCAGCCCTTTTTATTTTTTATTTTGAGACAGGATTGTGTTAAGATGTTTAGGATCTTGCTGAGTTGTTGAGGCTGGCCTTGAACTTTTATGATCCTTTTGCCTCAGCCTCCCAAGTAGTTGAGATTACTGGCATGTACCACTGCACCTGTCTTGACTTTCTAATTTTGATAGACATGAGCAAGTTGTCCAGAGTATTTTACTAGTTTATATTCCCACTGTCACTTACTAGACTGCCTCTTTCTCCATAGCCTTGCCAAAAGTGGTGTTTATTTTTTTGTATACTTTGCCATTCTGATAGGTGAGCAGTGGCATCTTTCTGGAGTACTAATTTGCATTTCTCCAATTACTTGCTGAGCATTATCCATGTCTGCAGGGCTCCCTTTTGGGCACTCTTGTGGAGTCTAGGAGGCTAGGACGATCACCCCATTTCCCAGATAGGGAAGTTCAGGCCTGCGTCCTGAAGTATGGCAGGCCTTCTCAGCCTGGCCCTCATTCCTTTTGCAGACAAGCATGAGACGAAGCTGAAGGGGGTCATCTACTTCCAGGCCATCGAGGAAGTGTACTACGACCACCTGCGCAGTGCAGCCAAGGTCAGAGGTGGAGGGCACTGGGGGGGGGCAGCAGGGACTGCCACAGGAAGGGTAGCCCAGCGGGACTTTGGGAGCAGAGGCCTCCAGCCTGCCCTCTGTGGAGGCTTCAGCCCAGTCCCTGTTCTCTTTGTCACCTTTCTCTTCCTTTCTCCCTCTCCCCTTCCCAGAAGAGGTTTTGCCACTTCACTATGGTGACTGAGGTACCCCTCCCCATGTGCCTGTAACCCCAGCTACGCACATTAACACCTCCGTCTCCTCCCATCCCGACCCTGACTCCCCCTCCAGACCCTGACTCCCCATCCATCGCTCTAACTCGCCCAGGCCCGAGGGAGGAGCGGGAGCCAGAAGACCCTGTGGGCCTGAACACTGGCGGCAGCAGGATGTTTTGCTGTGGGGCGGGCAGTGCTAAAAGAGGGGCTGGGGGGCCTCAGAGACTAGGTCTGAGAGGGAACTGACAAGCAGGCGGTGTCTGAGGCAGGGCCAACGGCCCTGCTGCATACCACCTTTCTCTCACCAGCTGCCCCCACACCAGCTGCAGCCTGGCCTTGGCTCTTCGGGTTCCCTCCCAGCATCCTGCTGATGGCTTTTTCCTGCCTCTTTTTTACTGAGAAACTCTGGTCCTCACTGAAACAGTTATTTGTGATTGATTCTTCATGCTCGCTTTAGAACCTGGGGGCCCAAGGAACAGTGTCCCTGGGGGTCAAAGGGCACAGAGAGCCCAGGACTACCATGGTGGGAGAAGGGGAACCTTTCAGCCTGGGGCCTGTGTGGACCTGGGAACTGGGCACTGCGCCTCTTTAGGTCATGACCTTAAGCTCTGGGTTTCCCTGGGCTGAGGGAAAGGCAGGTAGGAGACAGGTGAGGAGAATATTCCAGGCGGGTGAGCACTGTCTCAGCCCTTCCTGTCTTCCCTCGGCAGAGCCCCAACCCAGCCCTCACCTTCTGCGTGAAGACCCATGACCGACTCTACTACATGGTGGCCCCATCTGCAGAGGCCATGCGCATCTGGATGGATGTCATCGTCACAGGGGCTGAGGGCTACACTCAGTTTATGAACTGACCGCCGTGGCCTCCCGGCCCCAGGACCCACTGCACAGCCTCTTGCTGCTCTGCTGGTCCCTGGAGGCAGCTGCGCAGCAGGTGTCAGCCCTCACAGGAGCAGGATGTAGCAGAGCGACCAGCACCTTTGTGCAAGAAGACTTCGTAATATTCTGTAAGGAGTTCGGGCCTGTGGGTTTCTGGGCTCAGAAGAGGAAAGGTGGGGAGGGGATTTGCTGCCTCCTGGGAGCCCAGAACTTGCAGGATCTATTCAGGTTGCTGCTGGGTGCCAGGCCCACACAGCTGAAGGAAGAGAGAGCTGTCACGGAGAGAGCCTCAACTTTGACCTGCTCTCCCCAGTCTGTTTCTCTTAGTAAAGGTCAAATTGTGGTACCAGATTCTGCCAAAGATCCTCTCTTGCCTCATCCCCTCTGCAGGGGCCTTGGGGGCCGAGCAGAGCCACATCCAGAGGGGCAGCAGTGCAAGCACAGCACCGCTCAAGCGCCCTCTGCCTCACTGTTCTCCCTCGTTTCTATGTTTTTAATTTGCTTGAGGGACAGACACCTCAAGTGTCATCCTTGAGGTCCCAGCCCCATTCCCTTATTGGAGAACCATCACCATGGTCTCCATGGTGATTGCTTCATTGCCATGGTTACATACTAATTGCAGCGGCTCCATGTCTCAGCCCACTGCTCAGCTGTGGGCCATCTGAGGGTACGTGCCATCATCTCTCCAGCCCAGGCCTGGGGTCCTCTCATGCAGGGGAAAGGACTGACCACCTCCCCACCCCCTGCCTGTGTCTCTGGTCCCCAGATGCACAGCCTGCGGCCCCCACTCCAGCCCTCTCCCTTCCACTTGTGCCTTGCTTAGAGCCAGAAGGGATGATGCCAGGTATCCATAACCGAAGGAGCAGCGATGCACATGGGAGAGGAAGCCAAAGGGTGTCCTTTAGGTCCTGACGGACAGGAAGGAGGGTGACTCAGAGCTCCCAGAGGGAAACAGTGGGCAGGAGGGAGCCACAGAGGGAGAGGCCTGAGCTCCACTGCCCTTTCTTCAGCCTCCAAAGGTGATGGAAAAGGAGAGTGGAGGGCCAGCCTCCAGCTGTCTGGCCTTAGCCCTTTGCCGCCTTAACACTAAGCCCACCTTCCCTACCCACCTCCCCAGCACGGGGCCCCTGGTTGCCTGGGCCTGCTGGGAGTTTTTCAGTATTTGTAAGCATTTACAAATAAGCAGAACAATAAAGCATTTGGACTATGTAAGTGTGTGGAAGACCAGGTTGTGGGCCATGGGGCTGGGGTACATGGGTGGTAGGGCGATCTCTTCTCTAAAGCAGGATTACACCCATTAAAGGTTTCAGAAGGTCCCAGGCCCCATCCCCTGGCCTCCAGGCCACTGCCCTGCCCCACTGCACTGTGAACAGAGAGCAGGCTGGGAGACGGGCAGAGGAGGCCGGGAAGGAGGCCAGTGCAGGGGTTTAATGGGGCAGGAGCTGGAGCCACATGAGGAGGTGCAGCAGGCAGGGGCAGGCAGTGAGGCCACTCTGCTGGTCCCTGGTCACCATGGCTGGAAGCTGAGCAGGAGGTGGAGCAGAAGGGCAACTAGCAGGCAGTGGGGCACCTGAAGAGTCGACTGGGCCCCTGAGTTCAGCCTGTCACCATAGCGGTCCAGGAGCATCAGGGCCACTCCATTGGTCCAGCCAAACCCCTCCTGGAGAGAGGCAAAGCCTGTGGGGCCAGATCTCTGGGGAAGCCCAAGCCCCTGTTTTGGGGGTATGGGATTTCCTTTCCCAGGAGCTCTGACCCCACCCAACCCCAGGGGGACCAAGGAGCACCAGTGAGGTCCTCCCTGGAGGACCACGTCAGCTGCTGTGGACGGTGGAGCCCAGGCGTGTCCTGTAAGGTGTTGGCCAGTTCAGCCCTGGTCGGCTCACCTGAACTTCATACTCCCCTCCACCACCTGGCTGTCCACCGTTGCTGATATCATACTGGGGACAAGAGAGCCAGTTGTAGATCAGGAGCTGCCCTCAAGCCACCACTCCAGCCCCAGGCAACAAGCCATGGAGCCCTGATGCTCTGGCCTGCAGCTCTGGCACCAGCAGTCCCTGGAAGAGGCCACTGGGCACCGCCACTGTCCTGGCTGCACAATCCAGGGCCTGGCCAAGCCTGACTCTTCCCCGCCTCACTTTTGGGAGAAGACCCTAGAGGGATAGAGGAAGTCCTCTCCAACTCACCTTCTCATACATGGCTGACGTTTGGGAGTAGACATCAAAGTTGGTTCGGATCCAATTCTGGGCCAGCTGGAAAGCCACTTCCTGGGTCTGAGGCGAAGAGGACTTGGCCAAGCCTAGACCCCACCCCAAGCAGAACCTGAATCTCCAGAGCCCCCTTCCCCTGCAGAACAGAAGCCTGGGCCTTACTGTCCCCACGGAGGGAATGAGGCCTGGCTGGGCCCTGAGACCTCCTTTTGGAACCACAGGCCAACCTGCCCTTAACCCAGGGCCCAGGTTTGGAGGGAGAAAGGAGGGCTGGTTGTACTGGACAGGAGGGGGCGATGTGTTAGCTGAGGGGGACAGAGAGCAGAGGAGTCAGAGGAGGGCCCAGGGGCCCTGCATCCTTTCTTCACACCTCCCCAGTCCCAGGGCAGCTGGGGTCAACCCTGGCACAGGTCCCCTGCCTGCCTCCTCACCTCTGATGACCAGATCCTGCAGGGGGGCCCAGGCATTAGGGAAATCCCACTGCTGGCCTGTGTTCCGGAGAGAGGTTGGAATCCCATGCTGGTAGGTCAGGATCTGGTTATCCTAGAAGGTTTCAGACATTGCTGGGGCTGTGGGTGGAGCCTGGGCAGGGAGCCAGGATGCTGGGCCCTCAGGGAGCAGAGGAGCCCTTCCTGTCCCTTCTGCTCTTGGCTCACAGCTGTCCCCTGGTGGCCCGAGTGGGACCCGCAGGCAAAGACAGGCAAGGCAGCAGTGGGTGACTGGCCTGCCAGGTCCCTGCTCAGAGAGCAGAGGGCAGTCCTGCCTCCAGGGCTCAGACCGGCCAGCTCTCCCTTACCTCCAGGTATTTCAGAGCCTTTTCCACGGTGCCAGGGTCAGAGAAGCAGCCGGCCCAGAGCGGGGTGAGGTTGGATGGGTAGAACTCCAGGTTCTTCCCTTTCTCTACGTCGTAGTCGAACCAGGTGCCTTTCTGCTCATCCCACAGGACAGCATTCAGGGCGGCCAAGCGCTGGGCCCTCAGGTTTCTGTACTTTTCAGCCTGGGTGTCATTCCCTGGGGGTGGCATTGCCTTTGGACTGAACAAGCAGGGCCCTGCCTGTGGGTCCCTGTGCCTTAGATGACTCTACTTTGATTTCCGTTATTGTGCCCTCCCCTAGGGTGAAGCAGTCCTGGTCAAGGGGTCATGCCTCCCCAGAACCCAGCACTTTTTAAGCCTCTTAGTCCTGAAGTCTCTGAGCAAAAGGCCCTGGATAGCTCCTTGAGCCTGCCCTTGTCTCTGTGTTTCCCCTGGTTCTGAGGGGGCCAAAGGCAGCTTTGGGAAAAGGGAGTGGAGGGAATTTTGATTTGTGAACTAGGGTGTCCCCTCACGGCCCTAGAGGCCCTCACAGTGGAAAGGGGAGGGAGAATATGAAGATGAAGGGGCCCAGTACTCTTGTGCTCATGCACAAATGGCACTCTGACCTCTGCCAATAGGAGGGTTTGAGCAGGCAGGGCTTCTCTACCTCCAGGCCCATTAGCCAAGGCAGGAACCCAAGCTGGTCAGTCCCCTCCCCGCTGGGGTGCTGTGCTCACCCAGTCTGGCATAGAAGTTGCTCATCAGCTCCTCTGCCTGGCACAGGAAGGCATTCAGATCAACAGGCACCAGTTTGCTGGTTCGGATGCTGCTGAGCGAGTTGGAGTCTGGGCCTCCAACCAGCCAGCGTGAAGAGAAGTCCCAGCCAGATTCAGCCCCAGCCTTGAGCTCGCTCCATAGATTCTCTCGGTCCCCTGTGAGGACAGAGCAGAACAAGGCAGTAGTAGACCAAGGCCTGACACACACTGCAGAGGCCCAGCTGCCTTCCCCGTAGCCCTCCCTCACCCTGCCTTCTGCTCACCTTCTGGCAACGTGTCTGCCAGTTCTGTGTCTTTGCTATAGGACTCGGGCCTGGCAAAGAAGAGAGGTGGGCAGACTGGCACTAGGAGGTGCTTAGCCCCTCTGCTCAAGCAGGAGACTGAGCTATTTTGACTCAACTGCTCTTAAGCCCCACAGCCCTGGGTGACCCAGGGCTCTCAGCGTCACCATCTGAGAGGCCGGGCTAAATTGCAGCTCCTCCAGTCCTGGGCCTGGGATGCTCAAACCAGAGTAAATGGACAAAAGTGGGGTGCAGCTCCATACCTGGGTCCCCCATAAGGGACAAAATAGTGACTCAGGTTGTAGCTCTTTTCCCCGAAGGGGACAGGGATGGTCCTATTCACAGTCCAGAAGTTCAATTCCAGGGCGAGGGTCTCGATGTTCTCCCTGCAGTGGAGCCGATAGATCCTCAGCCCAAGCACAGGACTGGCCCCCAGCCCCAGGAGGTCTCAAGTAGGGGGTAGTCCTGCAGGGCAGCACAAGGTGGGGGTACCCACTGTAGGAAAGTGATGTCGTTGGTATGAGCCACATATCGATCCATCATGAGGGTCAGGAGCGGGGGTTGACTCCGCTGCAAGTAGTAAACGCGCCCACCGTTGGGGATGTGCCCATAGCTGTCAAAAAGGGGCCTGGTGAGATGGCCTCTTCCCTGCAGCTGGAGCCAAGGCAGATCCAGCTGCAAGCTCGCTCCCCCAGCCCCATCTGGAGGAGCCTTCTTACGTTTTTACCAAGTCCAGGAAGTTCTGCAGCATGCCTTTTACAGTCTCAGCCATCTCAGAGAGGAGCAGACCCTCCATTACCCAGTAGGAGTCCCTGGGAAAGGGGACAGCTAGGTGTCAGCCCTTGGACCCTCCGCCCTGCACAGCCAGGTGGTTCCCCACCACTGCCCACCCTGGAGGATGCTCACCAGTAGTAGAACTCCACAAAGCGCCCGCCAGGCACAATGAAGGGGTTCTTTGAGTAGATCAAAGAGTATCGCTCAGGCTGGCTGAGAACCTCTGGCTTTATCTGGAGTCAGGAGAGAGGGTACAGGGGACCCTACTTGCCACATCAGGGTGGAGGTTGTGGTGGCTGGAGCAGAGGCCCTAGCAGCCGTAGCTGAGGATCCAGGATCTGTCTCTGCAGCTACTTGGCCCTGGGGTCAAGGTCTAACCTCCAGGAGCCTTGGCGTTCTCACTCTCCTACAGCCTTCGGGGTCCTGGCTCACCTTTGTAGTGTGTAGAAGCTCCGACCACTCAGTTTGGCACCCTCAGGTGACCACCAGGCAGCAGCCCTTAGTGTGACCCGAGGGCCTAAGTGGGCGAAGGGGTGCTGGCCCTCATCTCCCTTCCACTCCCTCATCTCTGCTGTTACCACTAATCCAAGTCAGGCCCCGCCGTGGGCTAGCCTCCCACCCCCAGCTCTGGCAGATGGGAATGAAGCCCCAGATGCTTCCCCAGCTGTGGTGAATGCCTTTCCAGGAATGAAGCTGAGGGACAACAAGGCAGGAGCAGTGTAGGGCTTGCACAGGGCCATCAGCTCCTTCCTCTGCCTATTCCTGCAAGTTCTAGTGAGCATGGTTCAGCCCGCCTCAGTCATTTTGAAGGACTAGCAGAACAGGGCGTGGGTGTTTGTTGGGAGGAAGGTGGCCAAGCAGTCGAGGGTGCCCTGAGCAGCTCTCAGTGCCAGTGAGCAGCAGGCCACTGGGGCCCGTGGGAGGAGAGAGCTCAGGTGGTCCTGGGTGGACAAACTGCTGGCATCTCCGAGCCTCAGAGAAAAGGGAGAAAGTCCCTTGGGACTGTGCTGAGCAAGGGTCCCCAACACTGCAGAGCAGTTACTGTCCCCAGGCAGAGGCCTAGCCCAGAAGCCCAGAAACAACCATGGGTCTCCCATCCCCAGTGCTGTGGGCCAGGTCCTGGGGTAGCCCCAGCACACTACCTGCTTCCCCAGCTTCTTCCAGATCTGGTTCAGCTGCCCTGCCCAGACACGCAGCTTGGCATCCGAGATATTCTGCAGGAACCGGGGGCTGGAAGAGTGCCGACCCCACAAGGTTCAAGGAGGCAGTCCTGTTGAAAGGTCCTCTCCCATCCCCTGTCCAGAGTCATACCTCTCTTTCCAGTCCCCAGGGGTCCAAGACTGCAGCTCCTGCCCCACAGCCTGGAAGTGTTGCTGCACGAACTCCTGCAGCTGCTGCCTGGGGATGCTCTGGTTGTGGGCCGCAGCCAGCTCCTTGAACCTCTGCAGGACTTGGTCTGGAGCACACCAGCAGGGAGAGCTCAGCAGGCTGCCTCCCGGCTGGCTCTCCACCTCCCCTGCCTTTTTTTTTTTTTTGGTACCAGAGATTGAACACAGGGCACTCTAACTTCTAAGCCACATCCCAGCCCTTTTTTTATATTTCATTTAGAGACAGGGTCTTGTTGAGTTACTTAGGACCTCACTGATTTGCTGAGGTCCTTTGAACTTGCCATCCTCCTCAGTTTCTTCAGTGGCGGAATTATAGGCTTGCGCCACTGTGTCCTACTCTCCCCTGCCTTCTTTGAGTAGGAGGTTCTGGAGAAGGTGAAGCGGCCTCACCTGGAGCTGCGGAGAGCGACATATCCACAAACTGCTTGTCGTCCGGATAGAGTTTGGCCATCTGAACTTGGTGCAGGAGCTCCCCGTGGCAGTAAATCTCACTGCAGCAACATTCACAGGTGACAAGGGTCAGAGAGAGGGCTGGAGCCTGAACAGGTTCCCTGGGTGTGCGTGTGTTTGTGGTGGTGGCAGTTTGTGGGCTGTGGTGATGCACAGGGCTGGGAGAACAAGCAGGGTCTTCGGATAGTGAAGGGACTGCTCAGTGGCTTGGGCCCAGGCTGATAGTTAATTGGACACAGTATAGGACAGCTGGTGAAGAAAGGAGCCGAGCACTTAGATCAGTGATGTGTCAGAAGCTGGAGGGCTGGTGTGGACCAGTTCTCTACACAACAGCCTTGTGTGGACCCAACCAGGACCAGGAAGTGTTATCACAAAAGCCTGTGAGTTGTATCTGGTGGAAACTGCTGAGATTTCAGACAAGAACATTTCCAGATGTGGTGTACAATGGATACCATGTAAGAGAATTACTAGTTTGATCTTGAGTGCTCACTGAAACTGCTCCATGACTGCCGGATACAAAGTAATTCTGAAACCTGAAATGCCCATAATGTCTTGATGATGTCACAGGAGTTTTCTGGTGGAGAAGGCAGAGCCCAGAAGAGCTTCTCATGTGATGGTAATGGTTCACTCAGGAACGTGCTGCTGCTGAGGGAAAGCCAGGAGGGCCCATTGAATCTGTGAGCAGGCAGTTTCTTTTCTCCCATGGCCAACTTTGGAAGGACCCGAGGGGTTGATGGATCCTAAGGCCACCTGGGAGCTCTCTATTGACCAATAAAAAGCTGCTGGGTTTCTGGGTTTGCTTAAAAGGCCACTCACTCTGACAGAGAATCTTTGAAGAAGGTAAGAACAGATCAGACCAGTGGACAATTGCATGCTGTTGCCCTGCAGCGAAGGCAAAGTTGGATGGTTAAAACCCCTGTGCTTGGGTTTACTGGCTCACAGGCAGTGGCCAATGACCTGGCAGACGGACAGTGAAAAACTGATGTTCCTATGGGGCATAACCCAATGGGAATCACTATAGAAATTTAAGAGGGGGTACTTAAGTGGCAGTGCACACCTGTGTGTAGATACAAAAGTGTAGATTTCTATAAAACACTATCTTGGAACAGAAGTTCCTACAACGATGTGGACCACTGGGTGACTTTCCTTCAGGTCAAGGAACACTGCGTGGGCTGGGGATATAGCTCAGTTGGTAGAGTGCTGACCTTGCATGCACAAGGCCCTGGGTTCATTCTCTGGCACCACAAAGAAACAGTGTAAAGCCAGCGCAGTGGCGCACACCTGGAATCCCAGCAGCTCCCAAGGCTGAGACACGGGGATGTAAGTTCAAGGCCAGCCTCAGCAACTTAGCGAGGCCCTAAGCAAATTTGAGACCCTCTCTCAAAATAAAAAATAAAAAAGGTTGGGGATGTAGCTCAGTGGTAAAGTGTCCCTGGGTTCAATACCCAGTACAAAAAAAAAAAAAAAAAAAAAAAGGGAGAATTGTACAGGAGAACTGTAGCTGTGGGAAAAGGAATAAACAAGTTGTGCAGTGGGGAAGCCTAGCATCACGCGGCGCCTGGAGAGGGATTGGAAAGAGAGAGTACTACCATCTCTTAGCACGATCATACCAGATGCCTGTGGGTGGGGAGCCGAGCATTCGCCAGGAGGACCCCTGCTTTTGGAAGCTGAGTGGCACTGCTCTGAGACATTTTGGTCACATGATAAGATGATGAGCTGGACCAATTGCTGGGGACTGAACATAACTGGAGGAATGTGCCAGTCTTTTGACTCTTAGGTTCAGGTTACATTTACTACAATGAAAGCAGAGCATTTGGGAAGGAATTTCCGGAAACTATTCCCTACTGGTCCTTTGATCTGGGTGGTTCACCATGTAGCAGACAAATCACTGTGTAACTGTAAACCTTGATAATCAAGTGCTTAGGAAGTCCTGGTTACAGAGGACCAAATACAGCAGCAGCAGCACGGTGGAGCCACCACCATGTGCTGTACACACAAAGACCACCTTTGCTTTTGTGGACAGATGGCTACTCAACAGAACAGAGGAAGATGGGTTTCCAGGGGGATTGAAGTGTGGTAGCTTGTGTGCTGTTCAACAGCTCCTGAGGAACAGCCCCATCCTGAGACAAGGAAGGCAGTGGGACATCCAGCAGAGTACTCAGTGACATCTCAGTATGACGACCATGCCTCCAATGCTAGAATGGGGAACCCACTGCTGTTGGTACAAAACACGTATTCTAGATGCGTCCAGGCCTTAACACTCAAAGGCAGAAACATACGTGACGGATTAAACGGCACTCGCCCAGGAGACAGAAGGGAGCTTGGGGGAGCGAGGTTCCCTATTGGGGAACAAGCTGAATATACTTTTAATGAGGAGGAGCACTTAATAAAACTGCTTCCTGAAAATTCCTTGGGTGTCCAGGCTCATGTGTCTTACATTGGTTCTGCACAAGTTTATTTGTTTGTTTGCTTGCTTGTTTGTTTTTCTGGGACAGTGGTACTGGGAATTGAACTCAGGGACACTCAACCACTGAGTCACATTCCCAGCCCTATTATTTGTGTGTGTGTGTATTTTATTTAGAGACAGGGTCTCACTGAGTTGCTTAGTGCCTCACTAAGGCAGAGGCTGGCTTTTTTGGGGCGTGTGTATCAGGGATTGAACTCAGGGGCATTTGATCACTGAGCCACATCTCCAGCCCTATTTTGTATTTTATTTAGAAACAGGGTCTCACTCCTGGCTGTTGTTCAGGCTGACTTGGAACTTGCTTGCGATCCTCCTGTCTCAGCCTCCCAAGCTTCTGGGATTACAGGCATGCACTATCATACCCAGTTAGTTCTGCACAAGTATATCATGAGATAGAAATAGGTCACATAGGTTGTTTCTTTAAATCTATCCTTAGCCATTGTTGATTCCTTCAAATACTAGCCTGGTCAGACTGATGCTATTGCTGTATCTGTCATTTAATTCTATACTAAATGTAGATGGCCCAAAAAATACAATGGTTTTGCTATAAGAGAGCAGAGACCAAAGGCCAGAGCAGTGCTGGTGCATGCAATTCAATTCAATTCTGATGCTAAGTGGACCATGCAGGTTTAAGGGCACAGCTAATAAAACCACACTCACTGTAGCTGTCAGCTGCATGTTTGGGGGTCCCCAGGCTGCTTGCATTTCAGACCAACTCCTTGCAAATCTGGGGGTTCCCACAATCCCTTAAATTTGGTAATTTGCTAATGTGGCTCATGGAACTCTGGGAGGGGCTATATTTACAATTCCAGTTGTACACAAATCAGTACAGTATACAAACTGCACTTAAAACTGTAGTTTTGTTAGGGGACAGAGAGATGAGGATGGTGAAAACAGGAGGGTCAGAGAAAAATTCTATAAAATGGGCCCACTGCGCTGAGCCCACATGCTTTCTTTGCCAAAGAGCGTTTTACCTGCAGCCCTGCCTGGCCTAAGTGGACAGGATATGCCACATTCCTCAGCAAACTGTTATCTGCAAGGAAATGCAGGCAGGAAATAACACTGATAAAAGGAGCCCAAGTGACTTTGAAGGGAGAGACATTTGTGACCTTGTCACTGAACAGATCCCGGAAGATAAGGATGATTCCTCCTAACCACAAAACCTGTAAAAATGATTAAGAATCCAACAAAACCAGTCACCATGGGCCAAGGTGATGTATAGTTGTCATGGTCATGGGGACTTGAAAGTGTCACCCTGCTGTCAGTCAAAAGTCAAGAGGTGGATCTGGGTGAAACTCTTTGGGATTCCCAATAAAACTGGAGCGCAGAAGAGGCACAATGTCCCCCTCTCTGAAAGGACCCATTCTGTCCCCTGCAAGAGTCCCCTTTCCCTTTTCCTGTCCCTTCAATAAACTCATGACTGGTACTCTGAGCGACATGTCTTTCTGACTTGATCACAAGAATCAGGGTTTGGAGAGGGGTCTTTGCACTGCCTCAGTTACTCCAAAGGCCCCAGCTCAGGAACTGCTTTATCATAATAATGAAATGAAGAGACTTGAGGGAGATGGAGAAGGGTGCAGGCAGCCGGGGCAGGAGGATGGACGAGGAAGTCAGGGCGGGTACAGACAAACCTAGCGTGGAGAAGGTCCTCCAACGAGGCCAACTTCCCAGTTCACAAAAGTGCTCACGGACACGGGCCCAGGACCCAGTCAGATAGACGCTTGTGTGCTGTGCTCCTAAGCAGAGGATCCAAAGACAAACTAAAATAGACCCGGGGACAGGGGGAACACCAATGAACAACAGAGAGGAGAGCATGCGCAGGGGAGAAGACAGGCAAAGGAGGGATTCCAGAGACCACAGAAAGAACTATCCAAAACCTCTCTGATGGGCTCCTGGCTCCAGGCCCCTTCTTGAAGGGAATAAATCTCTGTTCACCTGCTATCTCTGTGTCCTGTTCTTCAATTCTTTGCTGAACAGAAACAACCAACCCAAGATGCCTCGAGAGTAACAGGAACACACAGGAAGTTGTGGGAAGGTCCTGCGTGCAGAGCTTCCACGTCTTTCCCTTGTGAAATCAGGACACGTGGCCCTCCCTGCACACTGATGCGTTGACTTCCCAGGAAGCTCCACCAGTCTTCCCTATCCAGAGCCTGGGGTTGCGTTGTGTATGCGTGACTGACTGAATCATTGGCCATAACTGAAATCAATCTCCAGCCCCGCCCCCTACCCAGGAGTGGGAGTCTGGGCTGCTACCACATGGCTCAGAGCCTTGGCCTTTCGGCCACATGGTCAGGCTTTCCCCACATGCGCTGACCCTGTGCTGAGTCATTTCCTTAGCAAAAGCTATTTAGCATAAGATGGCCATGAATACCAGAGACAGTCCTATCATTTGGGAAATTCCAGGAGTTTAGAGGTCACCTCCCAGGAACAGAGGTCAAAGAACAAACTGTTAATTATACAACAGTCTACCCCCTACTCCTTGGCCACCCACCCCCTACAGCAAAACAGTCATACTTCTCTCAGCATTTCCATTTGGTGTAGCATTTTTTTTTTTTAACACATAAAGAAATAGTATCAATATGCTACAACTAAAATTTAGAGGAACTAGCAAGGAGGTAGCGGTGGGTTTTTAACTCGATTTCCTAATACATGTGACTGTTCATATTAGCATTATAATCTTATCAACAATGCCAATGTTTTACAATATCACTGTACTGGCAGACAAACTCAGAATAATAAAAGCAAAAAATATAGGGCTGGGGTATAGGTCAGTTGGCAGAGTGCTTCCCTCAAAAGCACAAGGCCCTGGGTTTAATCCCCAACCCTGCAAAAACATAAAAAATGAAAATATGTTGGCATAACACTAGAGCCCGACTGTCCTTAATGACTAGTTCAGTCTATCATCCTATCACAGGACAAAACATCAGGCCCTTAGAAATTCTCTCAGCAGGGTTAAAGATTTAGTTACATTTTCTTGCTTAGGAATCATGGCTGCTTCTTGCACTTGGTACTGGGACCATTGTATCAGGCAGGAAAGAGAAAGTTTAGGTGATGTAAGAAGGGAAAAAGCATAGTTACACTGTCACCTCCCGCCACGGGAAGAACTGGATAGTCACACCAGCACCCCACCCCTCTTAAGTCCCCAGAAAAGCAGAGCCCTCTATCTAGCGCAGACCCTCCTGTGGTGCTCCCTCATGTTGAGTGTGAGCACATACGTGTGAAGGTGTGTTAGCCAGCCTTTCACGCCTTTATCTCTCCGTGTTGCAGACAAGAAATGTTTTAACTGCCTGTTCCAATTAAACTACTTCTGCCTGGTCCTCTGACAGAACTTTGAGCATTTCCATCCACGCTGGCCAAGCGGAGCCCTGTCTATCCCTGTTAGGACACTTGCAGCCTTCCAGGACTTCAACATCAGTCCAACTTGCCCCTGTGTGCAGGGCCTTCCTCTGAGGGACTCTGCCCTATAGCCAGGGGTCTAAGTCTCTTGTTGACAGGCAGAACAGCTCTTATTGGCACTTTATGCCTAAGACTGAAGTAAAGAAATATGCTTACATTCTGCCCACTTTTGCATGGTTGACTTGCTTATTTTGGCACCCAGGACTGAACCCAGAGGCACTTAACACTGTTTGCTAGAATAATAAAATCCTGAGAATAGTCCTGTGGTTCAAGGGGCCGCTTGGAGGGCAGGCTCTGGTCAGCAGACTCCTGGACTACGCACAGGTGATTCTCAGGCAGCTTCACCTTGTCCTAGGGCTGGAGGCTTGGTGCCTGGCACAGAGACTGCTGCACAAGGAAACCTAATTTCTTCCCTTCCCTCTGAAGAGCTGACCCTCAGAGCTTGAGGCCTCACTCCAGTCTTCCAGCTCAGCCTGCCACCCTGCCCCCAGATGCCTTTCCCACAAGCCTACCTCTCACAGGGTGGCGGTAGGGCCCCCTGGGACCTGAATCCCAGCCCCAGCAAAAGCAGCAGGTGCAGCTCCCAGGTCCTCCTGGCCATGGCGGTGCTGGCTGTGATGGAGGGAGCAAGCCCTGGCACCTCCAGCTCCCTGGGCACAGTCTGGCTCCACTACCTGTCCAAGTCAGTCAAAGTTCAGGCCTTAAGGTGTGGCTGCCTGAGGGGATGTGGCCTGGTCTCCTGTGGCCTGACTACCCCCACTGCTCTCTGGACACAGTGCTCACCCTCTCCTACTTCTTTGCCTCTTCTGTTTCTGCCTCAAATGGTGCCACCAGCTAGGCCCATCCCTGAGTCATGTGGTTGGGTCTGAGGGATGGGCACTTGAGGGCTGGAGAGTTAGCTTAAGGCCACACACCCATGAGCTAGGCACCATTCCTTGTGAAGCCCCCAAACCATTAGCCTCAGAGGGCGATCCTTTCTTCATCACAGTAAACAGAATGGCTGAAGAATCTACCCTCAGTGTCGCATTAAACTCAGGGACCCTGATTATCTACAGGAGTACTGTGGGAACACAGGACAGCCTAACCATTCTGGCAGGGAGGGCTCAGGAAGACACAGTGTAGTGGTCACGCCGTGCAGTGGGTCTTGAAAATCGCATAGGAGTTTGCCAAGGGAATGGCCTGGAGGCCATTTCAATGTACTGTTCAGGGAACAGTAGGAGCTGGGCCAGCTCGCAGGACTTGGCCTTGCAGGGGAGGTTGTGAGACAAGCTGGCAGTTCGCGTTGGCACGTCCGTGAGAGGCCTTTGCCAAGCCGAGGAGGAGACTGGCTGAAGCGGAAGGCTTAGATTTGCTTGGAAGATGAGTGGTGGAGGCACCCGAGGGGGCTGGAGCTAGGAGGCAGCGCAGCCATGCCGATGACGCAGGCTTGGAGTAAGGCGGGGTGGGGAGAGGAGCCCACGGGGAGGAGCTTACTGTGGGCTGCCACCTCTGAGTTAGTGACTGGTGTGACCTCTCCTGTAGGACACAGGCTCTCAGTTGGAGGATGTCAGTCGCGGCGCCTGAGCAGCGTTAGCCACTGTTAAAAACTTCAGCTACATTTATCCGTAGTTGAGCAACGAAGCGATTCATGAACCAGGCAGCACATGGAGTCGGCACAGCTTCAGGGAGCTCCACTTAGCCAAGGGCAGGCAGTACTTACGGGAAAAGGAAGTGCCATAGAAAGAACCTGATTGGTTACGGCGGGTGGGTTGCTGTATTTGGACATGTCCGAGAAGTTTGCAGCCTGTGATTGGCTGCAAGCTCAGCTGCAATGATTGGCGGAGTCGCGGCCACTGGTTAGGAAGCTGTACTCTCCAGGGAGGGTGCAGTTTACTTGCGTATTAACTTTGGTTATGGTTTGCAATGGTATGGCGGGAGCTTCAGGACAAATTTAATTGTTCTCCGGGTTTTGGTAAGCTTCTCGGTTTTAAGAGATTGGCTAAAACCTTGGACACTGACACCACTTTCTGCCATCATAATGGACTTGTTTTGTCTCGGTATGGAATTCGCAATTCACAAAATCAAATTCGTTGGGTGGTGCTTTATGCTTTCTTCATGTGTTTGCTTTTCTATGCATATGAATCATTTGAATACAGAGGATGTCTGAGGAGGAGAGTTTAGGACTCTTGAAGGGATGTAACACCAGGGAGATGATTACAGTGGCAATCTTCAAGATGACACCAACAAACTGAAGTCTGCTGCTACTGCTGCTGCTTCTCCTTGAGTGTGGTATTTATTGAATGCTTATCACTTTTGCACCATTGTAAAATAAAAAAAAACTGTAAGTGGAACCATGTTACGCAGGGATTGTCTGTTATTTCCTTCAAAACAAGTATTTGATTATTATAGAAATAGCTTTTCATTGACTTACTTCCATTTTCATAATAACAATTATTTTCCTGAGGAAAATATCAGTTTTCAAAAGTAAGAAACATCCCAAAAGGTTTTGCAATTTTTTTTTCTAGTTTCAGTATAAGTAGCCGTGTGACCCTAATTCAAGCACATATTCATTATCCGTATACTTAAAGGGTGAGTTTCTAAAGGTTATTTGTGAAAGTATATATTTTTTAAAAATATGCTTCTTGACATGCATCCCCATGATCTTAACTGAGAAAATCAAACAATTCAAAGTTCAGACAATAAAGATAGTTCAGTACTATTCTAGTTCAGTTGGTCATAGTCTGTTCCAGGCATGACTGCAATTAAGGATCATGGTTCACTATAAAATGGTTTGATTTAAAGGGGCATCCACTTTGTCATTAGCCTAGTAACACAAGTTAGTTACCTGGACACCCCACCAAAAGAAACATGAAGATTGATAAACTTCCAGGAGTGATGGCACTCACCTGTAATCCCAGGGACTCGGGAGGTTGAGACAGGAGGATTGCAAATTCCGAGGCCAGCTTCAGCAACTTAGCAAGACCATTAGCAGTTTAGTGAAACCCAAAGTAAAATACAAAGGGCTGGAGAAGCAGCTCGGGGTTCAACCCCCTGTACCAAAAAAAAAAAAAAAAAAAAAAAAAGAATAGAAAAAGGAATTCCACCATTCAGGATGCCTACAAACCATTAGCGGCTCCCAGAAATACCTCCTTGTTCCTTCCTCCTGAGAAACTTCCTTAATGTATCCAGGAGCAGGATCTATAGAAACAGCAGTCACTTTTTTTTTTGGAACCAGGGATTGAACTCAGGGACACTCGGCCACTGAGCCACATCCCCAGCCCTATTTTGTATTTTATTTAGAGACAGGGTCTTCCTGAGTTGCTTAGGGCCTCGCTAAGTTGCTGAGGCTGGCTTTGAACTTGCGATCCTCCTGACTCAGCCTCCCGAGTCGCTTGTATTACAGGCGTGCGCCACCACGCCCGGCTAGCAGTCACTTTTTAAATGTAGCTTTTGCAGTAGTAAAGTCAGGGGAAAGACAAGACAATGTTCAGTTTTGTTCAGCTCTTTGAAATGTGGGCAAAGAGATGTAGAGCTTCATGATGAGCCACTGAGTGCTTTTGTTGGTCACAAATGTTCTCTTCCACCTCCAGGGAGTATCTTCTACCCATCTGAACCCTTGGAAGGTCTGATTGGTTACAAAATCCAAGATTTCCCCCAATTGATGGAATAGCTTTAACTTCTGTACCACTGGTACCCAACTACCAAGACTGAGCCCCCAGAACACTCTTGGGAACTTTTCTTGGTGGAACTCACTTATCTTTATCTACTTTGAGATTAGTACAAATTCTGGTTATTGACCACTTAGGCCTCTGATTGTAGGAGGTATCTTGGGAGCTTTCAGGGAAAGCTATTTGGAAGCCAAGAGAGAACCAGGTCAAATAGCAAGATTCTCCAACCAGAAGGGAGGCAGAATACAGTAAGCAAATTCTCCTTATGCCCAATAGAGGTCCTCAGAGACTTGGAAAGAGCGCCACCTGGTGGCACTAGAGCAGGGTTCGTTTAATTTGCCTGTGATTCTGCACTGATCTTGAACAAGTAAGTTTTCAGTAGAAAACTTACTTTATTGTGGTTTCTTAATAGTATGTTGTAAGGATACATAACCACAGTTAGTGGAAAGGGATCTTATTGGATTTAATACAGTGAAATCATAAAGCAATTACTCGTCCCTGTGTAGAGAGTCCCCGGGTCATGAGGGTTCATGCCTGGAAGCACAAAATACCTTCTGTATCACTCAGATAGGTTTTATACATTTGATTATAATTAGGTTATAATAGAAAAGTCAGGGTATTGTATTGGATATGTTTGCATTACTATAATGAAATAATTGAGGCAATTAACTTATAAAGAAAAAAGGTGTATATTGGCTTAAGGTTCTGGAGATTCCAGCTTGGGGCCTCTGGTGAGGGAGGATGGTACATCATGGTGAGAGCATGTGGTGCAGCAAACCATTTACATCATGTGCCAGGAAGTCATGAGACTGAGAAGTAGGGAACTCACAATCTCCTGCAAGGGAACGACTCCAGTGACCTAAAGGACATCCCTCCCGGCACCATCTTTCAGAGATTCTACCACCTCCCAATAGCACCTTCCTGGGGCAAAGTCTTTAACATGTGGATTTTTGGGAAACACTCATACAAACCATAACAAGACCCATTCCCAGCAAGTGCAGGAAATCAAGTAGCAGTGATGTTTACAATTTCAAGGGTAGTCTTCCACTCTTCCTTTGGGGCTTCAGGGTGGCTCTCACTCGATCATGGAGAAGCACTGGCATTAGTGAAATTGTTTCCTGACTTGAAGGCGTTAACCTACAAACTTGGCAACTGCTCTGGTTTCTTGCTAGGGCATAAGTATAGGAGGCCTATTCTCCTGTATTAAAACCTCATATCTCCTGCTCATAACCCCTGAGACGACTCTATAGTGCAAGGCTCTAAAGCAGTATGCCAAAGCATATTTCACCAGGTAAAAGAAGCCCTTTGTGAATTCAAAAACTTAACACCAAAAACCCCCCCAAATAACCCAATGAATAAACGGGCAAAGGAACCAAACAGGCACTTTACAGCAGAAATACGAATGGTCAAAAAATGTATGAACAAATGTTCAGCATCTCTAGCAATTAGAGAAATGCAAATTAAAACTACACTGAGATTCCATCTCAAATCAGAATGGCAATCATCAAGAATACAAGCAACAATAAATGTTGGTGAGGATGTGGGGGAAAGGTTCACTCATACATTGCTGGTGGGACTGCAGATTGGTGCAACCATTCTGGACAGCAGTATGCAGATTCCTTAGAAAACTTATAATGGAACCACCATTTGACCCAGCCATCCCACTCCTTGGCCTATACCCAAAGGACTTAAAATCAGCATACTACAGTGATGCAGCCACATCAATGTTCATAGCACCTCAATTCACAATAGCTAAGCTATGGAACCAACCTAGGTGTCCTTCAACAGATGAATGGATAAAGAAAATGTGGTATATATACACAAAGGAATATTACTCAGCCATAGGAAGAATGAAATTCTGGCATTTGCTGGTAAATGGATGGAACAGGAGAATATCATGCTTTGGTCCCAAAAAACCAAAGGCGGAATGTTCTGTCTGATATGTGGATACTAACCCATGGCAAAGGAGGGCCAGGGAGGGAAAAATAGAAGTTCACTGGATTAGACAAAGGGGAATGAAGAGGGGATAGGAATAGGAAAGAAGAATGCATCTGACTTAACTTTCCTATGTTCATATATGAATACACGACCAGTATGACTCCACATCATGTTCAACCACAAGAATGGGATCCTGATTAGAATTAGCTCTACTCCATGAAGGTGTACGTCAAAATACACCTTTATCATCATGTACATCTAAAAAGAACAAATAAAAAAATAAAAAGAAGCCCTTTGTGACTCACCAACTGATGACAACCAGACCTTTCATGATCTAGACCCCAGAGAGATTGAGGCTTTTGGAAATAACACCAGAGAAAGACTGCCCTTGAACTCCATTAGAAGGGACCATATCAAATGCTATCACCATCCACAAACTATGGTCCCATGGATTTTCCTGTGAGGAAAGGGAAGGGAATGGGACAGCAGAAACTAGGAGAAAGGGGGAATATTTTAGACTTTTATGACAGAGAAGTCTTGATCCACAACCTTGGGAAAGCCGTCCACATCTAGGATGCCCCTGCTTCCGGGAAAAAACTTCCCTGGCTAGCTTTATAGGAAGGTCTCCACAGGTGTGCAGTTCAGGAAACTGGAGGGGCCCTTTTGGGTTGAGAGATGTGCATCCAAGACTTGAGGCCCTGAAGTTCTGCTGCCCAGAAGCATTTGGCAGGTCCTTTCCAATGGGGTTCAAGGGCAGTCTTTCTCTTGTGTTATTTCCAAAAGCCTCCATCTTTAGCTTCTAGATCATGAAAGGTCTGGCTGTGATCAGTTGGTGGGTCACTTCTTTTCCCTGGTGAAGATATGCTTTATCATAATGCATTAGACCCTTGCACTATAGAGTAATATCAGGGATTATGAGTGGGAGATAACTATTTCATAGGGTGTCAAAGGTTTTCCAGCCAGAGGGGATCTGAAGGCTATCAATGGCTAACACCTTTGACCAAGGCAGTCCAATCCATTTGGTTAGCCTTGCCTAATGACATTGTGTTTGTGATACCTTATTTAATTGCTTTGCAGTGTCATACCTCTATCAGTGAGGACTTTGCCATTAGCGCCCCATAGGGAAATAGATTTCTAATAATCTTGTCACTATTATTCAAATCAAACTTCGTTCACAGGAAAGTGTCTATTCAGCCAGAAAGCAAGATAATAATTGGATAAAAGCCATCTGTATGTGTTCAAATGACCACCCAGGAAAGGGGATGGGTAGGCGTCCTCTGAAGCTTGGTTTGCAGTTCTGGGGACTGAACCCAGGGCCTCGCACATACTAGGCAAATTCTCTATCACCGAGTCACATCCCCAGCCCCTTTACTGTTTTTGAGACAGGGCCTCACTAAGTTGCACAGGCTGGCCCCAAACTTGCAATCTTCCTGCCTCAGTCTCCTGAGTACCTGGGATTACAGGTGTGCACCCCCACGTCTGGCTAGCCTGAGGTTTTCAATGTCTTACCTGAATTATGGGTTTGACATACCAACACAGGTTGTAAACCATTTTAGTAATCTTAGAACAGTCACCCCAGCCGTCGTTTTTCATAATTGGGTCATTTTACCTTTCCCATGAGGAACTGTTTCACAGAGAACTTTTAATAATGGAAATTTTGAGGACTCAGGAAAGACCAGGCAGCCATCCAGACTGTCCACGAGTTCATGTTAACCACTGTATTTACATCCAATTGAATATCAGGGTTTTTTTCTTCAACTCAGGTGCATAGTACCATTTAATAAATAGGTTGTCATAGGCAATTTGACTTGGATGTCACTCACATTGCCTATCTTAATTTTGGTAATGGCTGACTTAGCATGAAAATCTGCCAAATCATTTCCTTGCTAATTAATTGATTTTATTTTATTTTTTTTTTGGTACTAGGGATTGAACCCAGAAGCACTCCACCACTGAGCCACATCCCCAGCCTGATTTTGTATTTTTATTTAGAAACAGGGTCTCACTGAGTTGCTTAGGGCCTCGCTAAGTTGCTAAGGCTGGCTTTGAACTCATGATCCTCCTGCCTCAGCCTCCCAAGTGCTGGGATTACAGGCGTGCGCCACCGTGCCTGGCT
Organism: Glaucomys volans; assembly: GCA_020662805.1. Classification (NCBI taxonomy): domain Eukaryota; kingdom Metazoa; phylum Chordata; class Mammalia; order Rodentia; family Sciuridae; genus Glaucomys; species Glaucomys volans. The sequence continues at coordinate 36,371 of JAJEJO010003532.1, forward strand.
TTTAATCGATTCTTGTTTTGCTTGATGTTGAATTAGCAGTTTAATGAACCAGTTCATCCAATAGTGTGATTTTTTTTTTTTTTTTTTTTTTTTTTTTTTTTTTTAGTACTGGGGATTGAATCTAGGGGCACCTAACTGCTGAGCCACATCCCCAGCCCTTTTTATATTTATTTAGAGACAGGGTCTCTCTGAGTCACTTAGTTCAACTTTGAACTTAGCTGGCTTTGAATTCGCCATCCTTCTGCCTCAGCCTCCCAAGCTGCTGGGATTATAGTCCTGTGCCAATGCACCCAGCCCAGTAGTGTGATCTCAAAGTGATCAGAAACATGCATGTGTCAGAGTCCTTGCTGTGACTCTCCTTGAAGATGAGACACTTTAGGCTTATCGTTGTGCAGGAATATGTCAGAGTAAACAATTAATTGTCTGGGCCCCACAGGAGTGCCTTGGTTACAATCAGTAAACTCCCAGTGCCACACGATTGTCAGGCAGCAGCCAAAGTACACATTGGGGGTCACTCTTGGTGTTGCATGTTCTGATGGTTTTGAAAAATGTAGAGTGGTGTGTATCCACTACTGTGGTATCACACAGAATAGTTTCAAAATCCTAAAAACCCTCTGTGCTCTGCCTAATCATCCTCCCCATCCTCTGACTCCTGCCAACCACTGATTTTTTTCTTTTCTTTTTTTTTTTTGGTACTGGGGATTGAATTCAGGGGCATTTAACTCCTGAACCACATCCCCAGCCCTTTTTAAAATACATTTTATTTAGAGACAAAGTCTCACTAAGTTGCCTAGGGCCTGGTTTAGTTGCGGAGGCTGGGTGCTCCTTCTGCCTCAGCCTCCCGAGTCACTGGTCTCACAGGCCTGAGCCACCAAACCTGGCTCAGCACCCCTCACCCCTTTTTTACTTTTTATTTTGAGACAGGTTCTCACCAAGTTGCTGAGGCTGGCTTCAAACTTGTGATCCTCCTATCTAGCCTCCTGAGTTGCTGGGATTACAAAAAAAAGTATTTTGCCAGATATTTCTACATCTATTGATATAATCATGTCACTTTCCTCTGTAGCCTGTGGAGGTGAATTGTTTGAGCTGACTTTCAAATGTTGAACCAGCCTTGCATAGCGAGGTTAAATCCCACGAGTGGTGGTGTATAATTCCTTTTATAAATTATTGGACTCAACTAACTGATAGTTTTCTTGAGGAATTTTGCTTCTATATTTATGAGAGATACTGGTCTGTTGTTTTCTTCTTCTGCAATATTTTGTCTGGTTTTGGTATTAGTGTAATGCTGGCTTCACAATGAGTTAGGAAATAGTTTCTCTGCCTCTGTCTTCTGGATGAGATTGTAAAGAATTTGTATAATTTCTTCCTAAAATGTTTTGTAGAATTTATCAGTGGACCCATCTGGGCCTGGTGCTTCCTCTTATTAATTATTGATTCAATTTCTTTAATAGCTATAGGCCTATTGAAATAGTTTCTTTTTGTTTGTGTTGGCAAATTTTGTCTTTCAGAGAATTGGTCCATTTTATTTACATCATCAAATTTGTGAGCATAGTGTTCACAACATTCTTTATTATAATTTTAATGTCTGTGGGTTCTGTAGTGATGTTTCCTATTGCTTTTCTTTCTTTTTTTTTTTTTTGGAACCGGGGATTGAACTCAAGGACACTCGGCCACTGAGCCACATCCCCAGCCCTATTTTGTATTTTATTTAGAGACAGGGTCTCATTGAGTTGCTTAGGGCCTCGCTAAGTTGCTGAGGCTGGCTTTGAACTCACGATCCTCCTG
>JAJEJO010003532.1:38255-163019 GCA_020662805.1 Glaucomys volans
TTTTTTTTTTTTTTTTTTTTTTTGTACCAGGGATTGAACTCAGGGGTGCTTAACCACTGAGCCACATCCCCAGCACTATTTTGTATTTTATTTAGAGACAGGGTCTCACTGAGTTGCTTAGTACCTTGTTTTTGCTAAGGCTGGCTTTGAACTCACCATCCTCCTACCTCAGCTTCCCAAGTCGCTGGGATTATAGGTGTGTGCCACCACACCCAGCCCACAGCCTTTTTTTTTTTTCGTGGTGCTGGGGATTGAACCCAGGGCCTTGTGCATGGGAGTCAAGCACTCTACCAACTGAGCAATATCCCCAGCCCGCCCACAGCCTTTTTTATGTTTTATCTTGAGATAGGGTCTCACTGAGTTGCTTAGGGCCTCGCTAAGTTGCTGAGGCTGGCTTTGAACTCACGATCCTCCTGCCTCAGCCTCCCAAGTGCTGGGATTGCAGATGTGCGCCACTGTGCCTGGCTCGGGCTAGATTATTAATTTTATTAACGCCTTCACAGAACAGCTTCAGGTTTTATTGACTTTCCCTATTGCTTTCCTGTTTTTCATTTCATTGATTTCTGCTCTAATTCTCACTATTTCTTTTCTTCTGCTTTCTTTGGATTTAATTTGCTCTTTCTTTCTAATTTTCTAAGGCGAAAACTTAAATCATTGATTTTAGATCTTACTTCTTCTCTAATAAATGCATTCAGCACTAAAAATTTCTCTCAACCACTGATTTCACTGTATATGACAAATTTGACAATTGTATTTTCATTTTCACTTAGTAGAAAATATTTTAAAATTTCCCTCCAGTTATCTTACTTTACCTGTGTTATTTACTGTGTGTTATTTGGTCTTCTTGTATTAAGGGATTTTCTGGTTCTTTATTTTATTGATACCTAGTTTTATTCTATTGCAGTCTGAGTGTATAACTTGTACGGTTTGCATTTTCTTTCTTTCTTTCTTTCTTTCTTTTTTTTTTTTTTGCGGTGCTGGGGATTTGAACCCAGGGCCTTGTGCTTGTAAGACAAGCACTCTACCAACTGAGCTATATCCCCAGTCCCTATGGTTTGCATTTGTCAAGAGCTGTTATGGCCTGGAATATGGTCTATCCCATGTTGCCTATGGGCTTGTGTGTTCTTTGTGAACTTGAGAGTAATGTGTGTTATGCTGTTGTTGGATGAAGTAAGATAGTTATGTCTAGTTATCTGATGGCATTTGAGTACCAGCTAGGTTCTCACCTATTGGATCTATCCATTACTGATAAAGAGGTGTTGAAATCTCCAACCGTCGTATGAATTTGTTTACTCCCCCTGTGGTACCATCTTTTTTTATTTGTTGTTACTGTTATTGTTCTTCTTCTTATTATTACTGTTTGTGAACTAGGGATTGAACCCCAGTGTTCCATCACTGGGCTACATCCCCAGCCCTTTTATATTTTTCAAGACAGGGTCTCACTAAGTTGCTGAAGCTGGCCTCAAAACTTGTGGTCCTCCTCCCTCGGCCTCCTGAATAGCGGGGATTATACATGTGTCTCATCATGCCCTGTCGGGTCTCCATTTTTTTAATTGTTGTATTTAGACATTGACATTAAAAGTGATTATCGATGCAGTTGGTTGAATATCTGCCATGTTTATTACTGTTTTCTTCTCGTTGCTCTTCTTTGTTCCTGTTTTTTATTCAACTCTTTTTCTACCTTTTATAGTTTTAGTTAACCATTTATAGAATTCCATTTTCATTCCTTTCTTAGCATATCAAATATTTCTTTCTTTTAAATTTTCGTCGTGGTCATATTGGTCCTTTCATCTTCTTTTTTAGTTACATACATCTACAATTAATCATGGGCTGGGGATATAGCTCAGTTGGTAGAGTGTTTGTCTCCCAAGCACAAAGCCCTGGGTTCAATTCCCAGCACTGCAAAAAAACAAACAAAAAATACAATTAATCACAGTCCACTCAAATAACACCGTCCCACTCCATGGGCAGTGCAAATATTTTATAATAACATAGTGACCTTAATTCCTCCCTCCTGCCCCGGGGTCATTGCTGCCTTTCATTTCACTTATCCACTGACCAGAATCATTAAATACATTGTTGCAATTATTATTTTGAAAAAAGTGCTGTTAGGTCAGAATAAGAAAATCAGGGCTTGGGATGTAGATCCGAGGTACAGCATGTGCTCAGCACGTGTGAAGCCTTGGGTTTGATCCCAGAACCACACACAATATTAAAGTTTTGATTTTGCAGTCACTTACTCCTGCTCTAATGGTCTTACCTGGCCTGGATGACGTTCCTTTTCCCTGAAGTTCTTTTAGCACTTCATGCAAAGTAGTTCTCCTGCCCAAAACTCAATTTTTTGTCTGTCTGGAAAGTTCTCATTATGTCTTCACAAGATACAGAATTCTAGTTGATGGGGTTTATTTTTTCTTTATACTTTAGATATTTCACTCCTCTCTCTTTGCTGATGGGGTTTCTAAGAATTCTGATTGAATTCTTATCCTGGCTAGGTAGGGTGTTTCCTTTCCCTGGTTTCTTTTGGGATTTTTCTCTTTGACTTTGAATTTGTGAGCGTGAATCTAATAGGTCCAGGTGTAGATTTTGGGGGGCACCTATCTAACTTAGTGTTCTCTGAGCTTCCTGAATCTGTTGTTTGGTGTCTGCCATTAATTTTGAGAAACTCTCAATATTGCTTGAAATGTTTCTTCCAGCCGCTTCTCTCTTTTCTATATTCCAAAGTATATGACACTTTTTGTAGTTGTCCCACAGTTTATGAGTATTTTGTTCTGTTCTGGGCTTTTTTCTCTGTTTTTGAGTTTTGGAAGTTTCTTTTCTTTTCTTCCAAAAAACAAAAAAACAAAAATGTCTAGACCGTGCAGAAGAGATGAAAGTTACTTCATCTCAATTTGCAATGGCCCAATATCATTTTATCCCTTATGTTTAACTGTTCATATCACTGAGAGACTATAGCAGCAAATAAATGGGAAGGTGGGTTTTGGAAGTTTCTGTTAACATATCTTCAAGTTCATTGATTCTTAGCAATCCACTCAAGTCTGGAATTCTTTGAAGGAATAGTTACTAGGGTAGAGCCAGATAGTTGTTCTGACAGCACCTCCCCTACCAGCCTCCCCAGCACGGGGCCCCTGGTTGCCTAGGCCTGCTGGGAGTTTTTCAGTATTTGTAAGCTGTACAAATAAGCAGAACAATAAAGCATTTGGACTATGTAAGTGTGTGGAAGACCAGGTTGTGGGCCATGGGGCTGGGGTACATGGGTGGTAGGGCGATCTCTTCTCTAAAGCAGTATTACACCCATTAAAGGTTTCAGAAGGTCCCAGGCCCCATCCCCTGGCCTCCAGGCCACTGCCCTGCCCCACTGCACTGTGAACAGAGAGCAGGCTGGGAGACAGGCAGAGGAGGCCGGGAAGGAGGCCAGTGCAGGGGTTTAATGGGGCAGGAGCTGGAGCCACATGAGGAGGTGCAGCAGGCAGGGGCAGGCAGTGAGGCCACTCTGCTGGTCCCTGGTCACCATGGCTGGAAGCTGAGCAGGAGGTGGAGCAGAAGGGCAACCATCAGGCAGGGGGGCACCTGAAGAGTCAGCTGGGTCCCCAACTTCAGCCTGTCACCATAGCGGTCCAGGAGCATCAGGGCCACTCCCTTGGTCCAGCCAAACCCCTCCTGGAGAGAGGCAAAACCTGTGGGGCCAGATCTCTGGGGACGCCCAAGCCCCTGTTTGGGGGGTATGGGATTTCCTTTCCCTGGAGCTCTGACCCCACCCAACCCCAGGGGGACCAAGGAGCACCAGTGAGGTCCTCCCTGGAGGACCACGTCAGCTGCTGTGGACGGTGGAGCCCAGGCGTGTCCTGTAAGGTGTTGGCCAGTTCAGCCCTGGTCGGCTCACCTGAACTTCATACTCCCCTCCACCACCTGGCTGTCCACCGTTGCTGATATCATACTGGGGACAAGAGAGCCAGTTGTAGATCAGGAGCTGCCCTCAAGCCACCACTCCAGCCCCAGGCAACAAGCCATGGAGCCCTGATGCTCTGGCCTGCAGCTCTGGCACCAGCAGTCCCTGGAAGAGGCCACTGGGCACCGCCACTGTCCTGGCTGCACAATCCAGGGCCTGGGCAAGCCTGACTCTTCCCCGCCTCACCTCTGGGAGAAGACCCTGGAGGGATAGAGGAAGTCCTCTCCAACTCACCTTCTCATACATGGCTGACGTTTGGGAGTAGACATCAAAGTTGGTTCGGATCCAATTCTGGGCCAGCTGGAAAGCCACTTCCTGGGTCTGAGGCGAAGAGGACTTGGCCAAGCCTAGACCCCACCCCAAGCAGAACCTGAATCTCCAGAGCCCCTTTCCCCTGCAGAACAGAAGCCTGGGCCTTACTGTCCCCACGGAGGGAATGAGGCCTGGCTGGGCCCTGAGACCTCCTTTTGGAACCACAGGCCAACCTGCCCTTAACCCAGGGCCCAGGTTTGGAGGGAGAAAGGAGGGCTGGTTGTACTGGACAGGAGGGGGCGATGTGTTAGCTGAGGGGGACAGAGAGCAGAGGAGTCAGAGGAGGGCCCAGGGGCCCTGCATCCTTTCTTCACACCTCCCCAGTCCCAGGGCAGCTGGGGTCAACCCTGGCACAGGTCCCCTGCCTGCCTCCTCACCTCTGATGACCAGATCCTGCAGGGGGGGCCCAGGCATTAGGGAAATCCCACTGCTGGCCTGTGTTCCGGAGAGAGGTTGGAATCCCATGCTGGTAGGTCAGGATCTGGTTATCCTAGAAGGTTTCAGACATTGCTGGGGCTGTGGGTGGAGCCTGGGCAGGGAGCCAGGATGCTGGGCCCTCAGGGAGCAGAGGAGCCCTTCCTGTCCCTTCTGCTCTTGGCTCACAGCTGTCCCCTGGTGGCCTGAGTGGGACCCGCAGGCAAAGACAGGCAAGGCAGCAGTGGGTGGCTGGCCTGCCAGGTCCCTGCTCAGAGAGCAGAGGGCAGTCCTGCCTCCAGGGCTCAAACCGGCCAGCTGTCCCTCACCTCCAGGTATTTCAGAGCCTTTTCCACGGTGCCAGGGTCAGAGAAGCAGCCGGCCCAGAGCGGGGTGAGGTTGGATGTGTAGAACTCTAGGTTCTTCCCTTTCTCTACGTCGTAGTCGAACCAGGTGCCTTTCTGCTCATCCCACAGGACAGCATTCAGGGCGGCCAAGCACTGGGCCCTCAGGTTTCTGTACTTTTCAGCCTGGGCGTCGTTCCCTGGGGGTGGCATTGCCTTTGGACTGAACAAGGTCCCTGTCCGTGGGTCCTACAGAAAGAGGTTCTGAGGTCAGAAGTGGAACATCTACTTCTAACCCCTCTTCTCAGCCAAGGAGCCTCCCCAGCCTCCTCAGGCAAACCTAGACTGTCCAGCCACCTCCAGGCTGCTCCACTGCTTCCAGTGCCACGTGGCCTACAGTGGCTTCCCACCGGCTCTCTCCTTCCTGGGCTCCTGGGCCAGGCCTCTCCACCTGGGGACAGTAACTACTGCCGCTGTGTGTAGGGAACGTTCTCCCCTTTCTCTGAGGCTAAGAGAGACCAATAGTTTGTCCCAGTTCACCCAGGACCTGGCGCTCCCTGGCACTGAGAGCTGCTCAGGGTGTCCTTGCTGGTAGAGCCACCTCTCCCTGACCTGAAGACACCTGCACCCTCTTCTGCTGATTCCTCAAAATGGCTGAGCCTCCCACTGATGCACACTACAACCAGCAGAAATGGGCAGAGAAGGGACCTGATGTGCAAGCCCCACATCGCTCCTGCCCCTGATGTCCCTTGGCCACATTCCTCGATATCCACCACACCTGGGAAAGCATTTGGGGTTTCATCCCCACCTGGGCCAGACACTGGGATGGAGGCTGGGCCTCAGAATCTGGCTTGGTGGTGACAGTAGGGATGTGAGGCTGAGGGGAGATTGGGGACAACAGCTGCCTCTCAGTCACTGCCAGGTGGTCACTTGCCTGGTGCCAAGCTGAGTGGTTGGACCTTCTACTCAGTGTCAAGTTGAGCCAGGTCCTCAAAGGCCAGTAGGCAGGGGGTTGAGGACACCAAGGCTTGGTGTGACCAGGCCCTGACCACTGGGACGAGCAGCTGCTACCCTGGACCTGGACCTGGAGCCTGCTGCTGCCAGGGCTGTGACGTGGACACTGCCGAGTCTGGAGTGTCCTGGGCAGGGCCAGGCGTACCGATGTGACATTCCCAGGGATTGGAGAAGGCCTGGTATGTTGGTGTGTGAGTGAACATGTTTGTATGTGTTTGTGTTGTACCCAAAGAAAACAAAATCATCCAAGCCAAATACCTAAAGCCAAAAGAAGCCTTTATTTTAGCTGGCCAGTGACAATGGCCCACACACCTAAAAGCGGTGTGTTGGGAAATCCCACCTTAGTTCTTCCACTGCCAACCTTTATAGGGCCGGGGAAGGGATTAGGGTGGGGCTATAGGGAGGGAGAGGGTTGGGTGGGCCATAGGGAGGGGATTTGGGATTGGGGTGGGCTTTAGGGAGGGGTTTTGGGATTGGGGTGGGGCTGACTCTCCAGATCCTGCTGGAGAATCTCCCTGGGGAACACAACATTTTAATCTGTTTTCTGTTGCTATAACATTCGTTGGGGGGGTCTTAGGAGTCTAGTGACAACCATGGCTGAGAGAAGGAGGCTCCTCCTTTCCAGTCATACCAATTAGCTCAGCGGAAAATGCTTGATCACACAGCCTCTCTGAAGTCCTCATTTCGATTGCTCAAGACAAAGCCTGGTTGTCCCAGCTGCTTTCTTTCCCTTCATGCTCCACAACTGATCATCAACAAGGCTTAATAGTTCAATCCTCAAAATAGATCCCCTTATCGAACCACTCGGCACCATCCCCAGCCCTACCACTGGAGGCAAGCCAGGTTCCCTCTTCCCAGGACTTCCCTCCTTCCCCTCCCCCCAGCCTGTTCTCACTTCTGTCCTGGCCACATGGGCCTTCTTCCTGATCCTTCAAAGGTAACTCAGGGCCTTTGCATGCAGTTTCCTTGCCTGGACTGTCCCCTCCCTGATCCACTCAGGGACAGTTCCTTCCACTATTCTGCTCCTCAGAGACACGCCCTTCCTCTTGTCAAGCACCCTCTGCTGGCCCCCCAGCAGCTCCCCAGCAGCCCTTCCCTGTGACTGGTGCTTCTCTCCCTATTTAGCTTCGGTTTGTGCTCTGCTTGCAAGAGCTGGTGACGGGGTCAGGCAGGGGAGCTCCACAAGTCCAAGTGGCATGAAGAGTGGTTGGTGCTCTGTGTGCAGGAGGCAGGACAGGCTCACTTGGCTCTGTATTTAGCCATGGAAGCCAAGGCTCAGGAAGGACATGTGACTTGCTGTGGGCGGAGAGAGCATTAGGTCAGGGCTTACCCAGGAGCTCTGGATGGGCCTTAGGTCCCCTCTCACACCAGGCTGGGAACACTGGGCAGTATGTTTGCTAGAAGTATCCTGAGAACAGTCCTGTGGTTCAAGGAGCAGCTCGGAGGGCAGGCTCTGGTCAGCAGACTCCTGGACTACACACAGACCATTCTCAGGCAGCTTCACCTTGTCCCAGGGCTGGAGGCTCGAAGCCGAATACTATGCCAACTATGCGAGGAAACAGGGCCACAGGTTCATTCAGGCTAAGACTGCATCTTACGGAGACCCTCCCGGGGCTGCAGGGGAGACTTGCCCAAAGAAGGTGACTTGGCAACAGAAGCAGGCCAGGATGCCTGTTGGTAGACCTCCTAGAATTCTAGTCTCTGTTCTGGGCTGTCCCTGGGACAAGAGAGATCCCAGAGGGCAAAGAGTCATGGGCCTGTAGTGAGGGGGATGTGGCAGAGCTGTCTGAACCAGAGGAGAGGAGAGGACCAGGGAGAGGGACAGGGATAAGGGCAGATACGCAGGGCTTGCTCCTCTGCAGCTTTCTACGGCCTGTGTACTGCGGCGCTGCCCTCTCCTCCCAGGGCAGAGCCTCCCACTTGGCCAATGTCTGGTACAAGACAAGGAAGGCTCAGCTCCCCTCCCCCTACTCCTCCACTCAAACCAGGGCTGGGGTGGAGCTCAGTAGCAGGGCGCTTGCCTCGCATGTGTGAGGCCCTGGGTTCAATCCTCAGCACCACAAAAAAACACAAAACACAACAACAAAAAAACCTTCATCTACAGTCAAACCACAGCCACCTGTGGATCAACAAAACCTCTCTTTAAATCTAACCCCAGTTGCCTGAACGATGCACATGACTGGGGCTGGAGTTGAGTCATGCGCCTGCACACACAGGGGACCCACGAGTGCTCGCCCTCGGCAGCTGCACGTTTCTGCAGCAATTTTTGAAGCAAGGGTGTGGAGCGCGCCTCTGGGCCAGGCGCTGGCGAGCTGCAGCTGCGGCTGCCTCTGCCCACCAACGTGCCGAGCTCTTGTTCTCACTCAACCACTGCGCTTCCTCTCTCCCCATGGGAACGGGGCGGGGGGCGGGGTCAGAGGCACCCACTGTGCTCAGGCTACTGGGCTTCTCCCAGCCCCCGCCAGCAGTCCCGCAGTCCGACTGCCTCTGCCTGTATCAGCAAATTCAGATGTCACCGGTGACCCCAAGTCAAGTCACATGTTCTCCTGCACTTGCCCTGCAATCCCTGGGGTTCACAGCGTTCCTAAAGCTCCACAGAGACATTTTAAATCAGAACTGCATCCCAGGAGACCCAGTTGACTCAGCTAACACATCACCAGCTGTGCCCTCTGGCAAGTCCCTCCTCCTTTTTAGGCCACTTAATATGAATTGAAGACTTTGCTCTTTATCTGTGGGTAAAACTCAAATTCCAATTTGTCTGTGAAACAGGTTGGGGGTAAGGAAGCCAGCAGCTGAGGGGGTGATGAGTGGTAGAGTATGCTGGGAGTGACGGAGACTGGGGTGACCTGGACATCCATTCCTGTGTCATGAAGGGCTCAGCCACAGAGGATGGTTGCTGTAGGACATGTGGACTCCTTATTTAAAGAAGTTCCTGATTTGTTAGGAGAAGATGAAAATGTATACTTTTAGGTGTTAATCATCCCAAATTTAAATGTCTCAATTCTAACTGAAAATCTGAGAGCAATTACTGTGTGTGTGGTGGGGAGGTACATGTTTAAGAGGGGGAATGGCCACCAGAGGAGAGGGTCCTGTGTGTGGGATCCTCTCCTCCCACAGTGCTCAGGGCTCTGCCCTGAAACCCACCTTGATCCTGGAATGATTTTTTTAAAGTTAATTTTTATTTTTTTAGTTGGACATGGACACAATACCTTTGTTTTACTTATTATTTTCATTTGTTCTGATTAGTTATACATGACAGAAGAATGCATTTTGATTCATTGTACACCAATGGAGCACAGTTTTTCATTTCTTTGGTTGTACACCATCCATGCAATCATACATGTACATAGGTATTTTTTTTTTTATTTTTATGTGGTGCTGAAGATTGAACCCAGTGCCTCACATGTGCCAGGCAAGCACTCTACCACTGAGCCCCAGCCCCAGCCCCTGAGTCACTGGTGCCCCCTTAAATCGATATACTATGCATATATCGTTATCCTGAATAGGTAGAGATCCCTTACAAATCTAAAACTGAAAAAAAAAAACCAGCGCTTTCACGTGTATAAAAAGTATACAGACCACATTTGAATAGTCAATAAACAAAAGTTGTGTGTTGTGTTCATTCTTCTCTAGACATGGACTAGGCCTTGGCCCAAGGACCCACCTCCTGGCTACCCTCTGGGTTGTCTGTGCCCTGACCCTGCAAGGCTCACCCTTATCTTCTCAGGCTTTTACATATTTTTAAGCAGATACATCATGGATGGGAAAACAGCACTTCACACTCTTTATTGAGCTTTGATACTGAGGTGACATTGCAGGCTAGGTAGAGACACCCCCACCCCAAGTTGGGGGTCAGGGCTTTGTCAGTGAGGCCTAAGGGGTCAGCTTTCCTTTCATCCTCAGTAACACAACCTGATCCATCAGCAATGGCTCTGGGACTTTGACAGCATCTTGGGGTGTGTCTCATTGTCTGCTGTTCTTAAGTATATCTTTGAGGAAGAGCTACCTCTGTCTGTAACCAAGGGAAAACTTCGATAAACCCTCTAACTTCACTTAAAAATCACTAATTTTGAAGGTTGCACAACTTGCAATACATTATGAGTCTCCCACTAGTTTTGCTGTTGGTAACACCTCTGACGTGTGGGTAAGGATGGTAACAGTTGCCTAGGTTACTCTCCAGGGACCTGACAGGCCATTTTTTTTTTTTTTATATGGGGGATTAAACCCAGGGGCTCTTAACCACTGAGTCATAAACCAGCCCTTTTTTATATTTTATTTAGAGACAGGGTCTCACTGAATTGTTTAGGGCCTTAACTAAGTTGCTGAGGCTGGCTTTGAACATGTGATCCTCCTGCCTCAGCCTCCTAAGATGCTGTGATCATAGGCGTGTGCTACCACACTCGGCCTGAAGGCCACTTTAACTGAAAACATACTCTTCACTTGGCCTGAGATGTTCGTTTCTTGGGAGGCTGGAGCGGAATGAAACACTTGGCATCTCTGCCTTCATATTGGGTCTGTCTCCTTTGCTGCCTTTCACCTTCCGGTCAGATTCTATTTAGCTCTGCACATGGACATGCGGAACATTTGAGAAATGTTTTGTTCAAAACTATAATGCCGGGTTAACTTGACCTAGACTTGCCTAGTCTCCCTATCCCACCACCCTTAAGGTTAAAGACACCTCCTAACTGACCATGAAAGGAATGAAAAGAGGTAGCACCAAGTTCCTGGAAGATCTCCATCTATTCCCAGAAAAGACATGAATATCCCTCCTTGTGTTATAGCAACAGAAAACAGATTAAAATGTTGTGTTCCCCAGGGAGATTCTCCAGCATCATCGGGAGAGTCAGCCTCACCCCAATCCCAAATCCCCTCCCTATAGCCCACCCCAATCCCTTCCCCTCCCTATAGCCCCACCCTAATCCCTTCCTGCGCCCTATAAAAGTTGGCAACAAAAGAACCAACGCGTGATTTTCCCAGCACACCACTTTTAGGTGTAAGGGTGGTCGTCGCTGGCCTGCTAAAATAAAGGCTTCTTTTGGCTTTACGTGATCGGCTTTGATGATTTTCTTTTCTTGGGGTACAACACCTGTCCTTAGCGTCTCTCTCCTACCTTGTTCCTATCCCATGCCTCTAACCCCTCAACCCCTGCAATGGAGAAACTGAGTTGTGAGTCGAGATTTCTCTTCTTCATTCTTTGGCTATTGAACAGTCTTTCTTTCTCCCCAACACTTGTCCCTTGGACATTGGTTTTTCCATAGGATGAGCAAGAGGAAGTCCCTTTTGCTTTCCCTGAGGAGGGTCCAGAGAAAGCTCCTTAAAGGAGATTCATCTGTTCCAGGCACAGTGCACACACCCATAATCCCAGTGACTTGGGTGACGGAGGCAAGAGAATCACAAGTTTGAGGACAGCCTCAGCAACTTGGTGAGACTCTTTGTCTCAAATTAAAAAAAAAAAAAAAAAGAGAGATAGAGAGAGATTGATTCATCTGACTTCGCTGTTTTTCACCTTCTGCCCCTCCCCCTTCTTCCTGCCTGAAGGACGGATGAAATGTTCTGGAGATGCGGAAGCCACCTTGCTACTAGGAGGCAATGGACAGCTGCAAGCTTCAGATGGCAGAGCAGGAAGGTGAAAAGAGACAGACAGGGTGCTTGATGGTCTCTCTGAGTCACCATAGCCCTGGGAGCCTGTTATATGAGACAGACAAACCCCTTGGTTGTTTTCAGATTGCGTTGATGTTGTGGCTGAAGGGAGTCTCTAACAGAGCCTTCTTGGGGGCAGCTATTGTTCTCTTCCCCACGTGGCTTCTGGCCATGTTCCTTCATTTCCATGACATTTTCAGCTAGATTCTAATGTCCCAGTACTATTCTAGTGCTCCTGCCTGCCTGTCCTAACCCCAGCCCAGTTCTGGGGGGTGCAAGGAGAAGGTAAAAGGAGGGAGAGGATACAACCAACAAAAGCCTAATATCCCTATTCACAGGGATCCAAATATCCATGTCTCAGGCGATGCTGAGCATGCCCATTGGCTGCCTCCCTAGTTTGCCCCAACACGAGGAAGCAGTTCCAGACACCTGAATCTCCTATCAGCACTTTTGGACAAACAAGCTCCCTGGTGCTCTGGAGGGGCAGTGAGGCCAGGACTGTCTGGCTACACACTTCCAGCTCTGGGTGCTGGTGATGCTCAACGATGAGGCGTATGCACACAATGATCTGTTAAACTGCCACAGTCTTATGCATCTTCCTGTGTCATGCTATATACATGTAGCTGATAACACAATCATTTGGAAAATTTAAAAACAAGTCCATCAGACTACATGGTCTGGCCCCTTTTGGATAGGAGGGGAAAAGGCCTGGATGGCCAACAGCTGGACTTGGAATGTGGACAGCTGCACCTGGCTGGAGGAGCGATGTGCAGCCTCCTGACTGGTTGGTGACTGGGGCTGGGCTCTCACTGACCCTGGCGGCCTGATGGGAAGCCGCATGCTGCTTGTCTCAGAATAGCTGCACACCTGCAGATAAGCAGCTTCTGTTGTGGTGAGAAATAGTGAAAAAACTAAATAAAAAGGCAGAAAAGGGCAAGCTCATCCTCACAGGTAGTTCTTTGCTGCTGTGAAACTACTACGGTCTAACACCTCCCACGCACTATCCTCAATCAGTGCCCTGGGAGACAGCCTCGGAACTTGGCCAAAACCACCTGCGAAGAAGCTGCCTGCCCACCCCTGGACTGCTCACCCTTGACTACCAGGCTGAGGCTGCCCTCAGCGGGGGTCTTGGAGACACGTGCCCTGGTTCTGCCACATCTGGCCTCATGAATGTAGGTGAATCTTGTGCGGAGCCTCACAACCCAATCACTTCTGAAAGGTTCCACCTGTTGTATTTCTCAATAGCTCTCAAGGGGGATTAAATTTCAGCATGAGTTTAGGTGGGACTTTCAAACCATAGCAGGGTTTTGATGGGAAGGAGGAAGGTCTGGCAGCAGACACTGACCTGGAACACGGACCACCCTCCCATTGACTGCTGGCTGAAAAACACACTTCCAGGTTTCCATCCGAACAAGGCAGCCTTCCTTACCCTACCCAGCTGCCGTGGCTTGTCTAGCAGCTCGGTTCCTCAGGCAGTTTCTCCACTCTCCATTTCTGGGGTTTGCAGTGCTGATGTGACTGGTCCTCTTAAAGAGGGTGGTTGGGTGAGGTCTTCTGACATGAAAACTTTCAGGGGAGAGCAACAGACAGAGCCCCAAAGCAGTGTGGGCTGCTACAGTCTCCAGAAGGAGGGAGGAGACTATTACCAAGGAAGAAAGAACAAAAGAGAGAATGGAAAGGGCTTGAAGGAATGAGTTCAATCCTCTGCCCGTTCAGTGGTGTGGGGACATGACCACAAGGTACCATGTTAGAAGGAGAAAACGAGACCTCTCTAGATACCCAGTCTCCTGGCACCTTGACCATAGAGGGAATCCTTGGATCCCAGCAGTGGGAGCTGTCAGTTTCTAAGGTTCCAAATGACCCAGCTCAGCATATCTGAATAGAGCAGCATGAAGGACCTGAGGCATCTGGGATGCCTCCATTTCTCTGTGCTCTGGGAAAGACACTCTCTAGCCAGGGGTTGCTTGGCTGACAGGTTCACCCTTCATTACTTTGAAAATACAAACCCACTGCCTTCTGGGTTCCAGGCAGGGTTCTGGTGAGCAAGGTGATAGGACCTTGTGGGGAAGTGATGATGGAGGTGCCCTTCCTCTCAGGGCCAGTCGTTAGGAACGTGGCCATGGGTCTCGGGCAGAGCATTTTGTTCCAGTGTGGTGAGGTGAGTGAAGTGCTCCCACGGTGTTGATGCCAGTCAATCTGAGTTGGAAGAAGGAGGAACTGAATTGCTTGAGACAACAGAGGACAGGGTCTTTACAAGGTAGAAGTTATGACAGATTTGTGTGCTCTTGAAAAAAAAAGGCCTCCGGAGCCTGGTACAGATTTTAATTTCCAAATATGGAAATGTCAGTGTCCAGAATGCACTGAAGCAGCAATGTTGTGTTGACTTGACACTGATGGTGTCCAGTTGCCATTTTTAAAAGGGGACCATTGACAGGAGGAGCCATCAGCCAGTGTACATCTGTGAACCCCAGCCTGGAGGAGTGGAGGGGTGGCGAGGAGGGGCTGTTTTCCAGGACAAGTTTTTGGGTAAAACACTTGAATTCCCATTCCTTGAACTTGGGGTATGCACTCCGGCCTTTCTTTGTAATTCCCATGGGGTTTCCATTTAACATATGAAAGAGAAATGGGTCTGATATGAATCTACAGCAGCTTCAATGATATGCAAAATGCTGGTCCTGTGCAGCCCCGACCCCATCCCCCTCTGTGAGGGTCCTCTCTGCCACGTCCAGTGTGGATGAGAAAAGGGTTAACTGCCAGAGGAGGATGTTGGTGGTATATCACTCAATTACCCAAAAAATTTATCTACTCAATAAACACACAAGAGCCAATACTCTTTTTAAATGAGAGGGAGCATGACTGGTCTGGCCATACCAACTCTGGCCTCTTCCTACATTGACCTGGAGCAGCCCAACTCTCTTTTATTTATAGACAGACAGGTAAAGGGGGAAAGCACTGGGAGGAGCTTCTTTTGTGATGGACAGGATAGGGTGGAGTTAGGGGAGCCATTCTCTTAGGGGGAAAATTCCAGAAGGACACAGGGAACCACTCCCACACAGCACCACATGCCTCCCGGCAATTCCTAGAAGCCAGGCCTCTGCGTCCTATGGCTCAACCTAGTCTGATTCTCCTAAATAAGAGTGGCTTCCCACACCCCTCGGTTGCTGATGTCACAAAGCCACCTGCGTATGTGCAGTGTGTTCAGTACAGCAGACTCTTAATTGAGTGTTTTGTTCTAAATTCGTTCCTTACATGTTAGACAACAAAAGTAATTTCCGCTTTTATAACTGTCATGAATTTCCGTGTCCAGAGACTTTATGTCTTTACCCATTTGAGTCCCTGTCTAATGTCATTCAGTCCATCATGAGGGATGACTCATGAAGGGGGAGGTCCAGAGGTGACCAAGTCCCTTGCCTTTTGTTTCCCTGTGCTATGGTTTGAAGAGTGTGTCCCTCCTAAAGTTCTGGTGAAACTTCAATGGCGTTGCAATAGTATTGAGAGGTGGGCTTTCAGGAGGCATTGAGGCCATGAGGCTCTGCCTTCCCGGATGGGATGTGTGCCTTACGCCAGACCTTGTCTCCAGGCAACAAGGCCCGGGGTTCCACCCTCAGCACCACACATGCGCGTGCTCAGGAACACGTTCCTGTGCGCCTGCACACACAGACAGACACAGACTTCTAAGGCTGGGCATGGTGGTAACTGCCTCTACTTCTTTTTGGTTGGGCAGCTGAGGCAGGGAGATTGCAAGTTCAAGACCAGCCTAGGCAACTTAGTGAGACCCTTTGTCAAAAGAAAACAGAAAGGGCTAGGAAAGTAGCTCAGGAGTCTGAGTCTCTCAAAATCTGCTCAGTCTCCACTGTGCAAATGGGTTGCAGGTTTTCTTTGCTTCAGTTTAACCAAGTGTGGATAATATTTCTTTTTCTTTTTCTTTTTTTTTTTTTTTTTATTCTTCAGCTAAAACAGCAGAAGGGATGATTTATTGTACACGCGTTACACTGGCCACAATTGAGAGATGAATTAGTCCAGAATGCCAAAGGTCCCAGGTAAAGGACCGACAGGGGCTGTTACGAGCAAGGTGGGTCTTCTCTCAGTGGTGGTCTTGGCGACGGGATGGTGATGTAAGTTCTAAATCCACCGAAACAAAATCTGGACAGTAGCAGGCAGTCCAGTAATTTGTACCAATGTCTCCGGCCTCTGGCATTCCTTATTTCTACTCCTTTGGCCTCCACTGTGCACAAGCTAGTTTCCTTGGACCTCTGCCTCATCTTTCTTCTTTAGCGCTTCAGCCTGCGCATGCGCTTCTTCCTCCACTTGGCTCTCATGGCGCAGAGGTTTCAAAGAAGATGGCACTAAGGCCAAGAGCAATATTTCTTTAAAATAATGAAATCTTCAAGACATATTGGAATGTTCAGAATATAAGAAATGCAAATATGCCTACCATCTGGCTTCTTTCCCTCAGATTTGATTTTGGATTTTTTTTTGTGGGGTGTACCAGAGATTGATCCCAGGGGTGCTTATCACGGATTTTGGAATAGAAACATCATAGGTCCACTGGAAACACCCTGAATTCCCTTTCCTTCTTCTTCCCCCTCACCCCAGGCATGGCTGACCTCTTGAGCCTACAGATCAGCATTCCCTGCACATGGTTATGCTGCTGTTGGATACGTGTGTGTCTGAACAATGCTTGGTTTAGGTTTGCATGGTTTTTTATCATGGTAAAATACACATAAAATTTACCATTCTCATGACTTTTTTTTTTTTCTTGTTACAGGGGATTCAACCCAGTGGCGATTAACCACTGAGCCACATTCCCAGCCCTTTTTATTAATTGACCGATTGATTTTTTTTTTTTTTTTTTTTTTTTTTTTTGGTATCAGGGATTGAACTCAGGGGCATTTGAGCATGGAGCCACATCCCCAGGCCTATTTTGTATTTTATTGAGAGACAGGGTCTCACTGAGTTGGTTAGTGCCTCGCAGTTGCTGAGGCTGGCTTTAAACTCTCAATTCTCCTGCCTCAGCCTCCTGAACCGCTGGGATTACAGGTGTGTGCCACTGGGCCAATCCATTCTAACTACTTTTAAGTGTACAATTAAGTGGCATTTAATACAGTCCATTATTTTGTAATCCTCATTACCATGCATTTCCAGAATTTTCTTATCTTCCTAAATAGAAACTCTGTACCCTTTAAACATTAACTCCCCCAATTCCCCTCCTGTGGCCCTCACACCCGCCATTCTACTTTCTGTCTCTTGAATTTGACTACTCTGCTTACTCATATAAGTGTAATCAGACAATATTTGTCCTTTTGTGTCTGGCTTATTTTACTTACCATGATGCTTTTATGGTTCATCCCTCTATAGCATGAGTCATAGCTTTACTCTTCATTAAAACTAAATGATGTTGCATTGTATTGATACATCACATTCTGTTTACTCATTCATCCTTTCATGGACACCTGTGTTGATTCAAACTTTTGGCTATTGTGATTAATACTGTTATGATCGTGTGTGCACAAATATCTGTTCCAGTTCCTGTTTCAATTCTTCTAGATATGTATCCAGAGTGGGATTAATGGATTATAGGAACTAGAGGTTTAATTTAATTTTATTTTATGGTACTGGGGATTGAATCCAGGGAATACCCTACCATTGACCTACATTCCTAGCTCATTTTATGTTATTTTATTTTGAGACAGAGTCTTGATAAATTGCCTACACTGGCCTTGAAATTGCAATCCTCATGCCCCTGCCTCCTGGACAGCTAGGACTATGGATGTGTGGCCCTGCACTCAGCTTGGTGTAATTTTTAAGGAACTGTCACACTGACTTGCTTGTTTTAAAATCTTATGTACAAGATCTGTGTATAGTGGTACACCTGTAATTCCAGCAATTTAGCAGGTCGTGACAGAAGGATTGTAAGTTCAAGGCTAGTCTTTTTATACTCCCCAAAAGAAATAAAATTCTCAAGTATAATCAGGAGGGAGAGATAGCTAACTACTAATCACTAACATCTGCTTCTGTAGCGTGGTTTGCTTACATTGGCTGGAAACAGTGACTGTACCGCCCACCCCACTCATGTGTCATTTTCCCTATAAATGCTGATAAAGAAGGAGCAAACATGTGATTCTCCATCACACCACTTTTAGGTGTATGGGTGGTCATAGCTGACCAGCTATAATAAAGGCTTCTTTTGGCTTTATGTGAATGGCTTGGATGATCTTGTTTTTATCAGGTATAACATTTGGAGGTCCCCCCGAGACTTGATTTCTCCAAGCCCTCACATCGAAATTGGCCTCCTGTGACGGTTGCCTGGGAGCCCTACCCAGAGTAGAGGGGAGCTCCTGAGAGATGTGCCTCAGCCTCACTCTCAGGGGGACTCCAACCTATTTTCAGGATACTCCTCTGGATGAAGCCGCCTGGTATCTGTCTGTCTTGGTGAGCCGGCTCTCTGGGGGACAAGGTCAGTCTGAATGCAGTCGCTTACACCGAGTCCCAGGACAGGGCGAGACGTCACTCCTGTCCACTGGTAGTCCTCCTATGTGGCCTAATCTGGTCATTGTCTGTCTGTCTGTACTTGTCAGTCTGGTTTGTGGCTGTTTGTGCTTTCGCTTTGTTTTTTGTGTCGCGTCTCTCTCCAGGATGGCCTACAGAATCAGTCGACCGCATGCCCCACTGTTCTAGTTTGCTTTTTAGATAATTTTCAGGGGTTCCAAAACATACTGCTGATTATGGAGCTTCTGATAATGGATTTGACTTAAGAAAGTTTTGTGAATCAGAATGGCCCACTTTCGAGGTTGATTGGCCCCCTCAGGGAACAACCAACCTCCCTACTGCCCTCAGGGTCCAAGAGGTCGTCTTTGGGCAGCCAAACCATCCTGACCAGGTGCCTTACATTCAAATTTGGACTGATGTACTAGCCGATAAGCCAAAATGGCTTAAGCATTGCCTTTCAGATTCTGCGTCCTCTAGTTTGGGAACTAGGAGACGCCGCTCCGTTTTGGTGACAAAGGCCAGACCAGATGCAAGATCCACCTGGGACAACTGCCAAAAGCTACTGCAGACCCTGTCCTTCTTTCTTTCTGGAGGGCAAAATGGGCATCCATTGGCTACTTAAATGCAGCTAGTGCAACCCCCATCCTTCAAGACTCAGGTGAGAGGTTTCCGGCTTAGGCAGTTCCCAATCACCTGCTCTATGCATAGCAGGCCTGTTGGACTCTGCCAAAGCCATTTCCTACTTTGTTGTCTTAGATTCCAGCTGCTGCTTGGTTTACTGTGTTAGACTTAAAAGATGCTTTTTACATACCTCCAGACTCTCAATTGCAATATCTGTTTGCCTTCGAGGAACCAGATAGTGTGTCTCAACTAACCTGGACGGTGTTTCCTCAAAGATTTAAAATAGCCCTCACCTGTTCTGGACAAAACCCAAGCTAAGGACTTAATAAATGTTCTCCAATATGTAGATGACATCCTTTATGTGCCTCCACCCAGGAGGAATAACAAAAGCCCATTACACAGCTCCTAAACATTCAAACCTGTCCTGACAAAAATGGTTAAAATGCCCTGCATTAAGTTTCTGCTGGAACCAGCTCTCAAGTCAAGTTTACATTGAAATGTAAATAGAGGAAGCCAGAGGCCCAGAAGGAGACCAGTTTCAAAACCCCCCAAAAAAGCAAAAAGAGTCTTTTACCTGAACTCCAGCAAAAGCAAATTGTATGGTGCTTTACAAGGCCTTTGTTTTTGTGTTATGTATATATCATGTTGTTTGTCTTGTGTATCCAAAATCAATACGTGATGTCAAATCGACATAAAGAGTGCTCAAAAAATTAAGATTAAAAAATGGATCCAAAAAATTAAAATTAAAAAAATGGATCCAGGGCTGGGGATATAGCTCAGTTGGTAGAGTGCCTGCCTCATAAGCACAAGGCCCTGGGTTCAATCCCCAGCACCGCAAAAAAAAAAAAATGGATCCAGATACCTTTAATTCACATGATTTTAAAAGGTTCAATTTAAATTGGGTAAACAAAGGTAACATGCTTTTAAATTTCTTAACTCACAAGTGTCTATGTGGTCAAACTAATAAAGTGTTGTCTATAAAATGTTAATTGATATTATTCAATTATTTCTAGGACTTTTCTTCCATAGGAAAGAGATGGCAGATACTGTTCAATACACTTGTCTGATATATTGGTTTTTACAGTAAAATAAATTAATTAGATTTGATACACATAGGACTAATCAAATGTGTTTGTTAGAGAAATCCAATTAATTTACAAAGTTAAAATGCTGTTAAACAACATCAAGTACTCTTAACACCTTAAATTCCATGGGGTAACATACTTAAAGATTATTGTTGTTTTCATAGATTGGTAAATAAAAAGGGTTTAAAATTGCTTTGTGTCATCACTAAAGACAAGGTTACTAAGAGTGAAATCCTAATAGGTACAATTTTGTATACAATGGGATCCAAAAATTTCAATTAAAGTACTATAAGTAACATAAAATATTTCATCTTATTAAAATGGAATAATTTATCTAAATTCAGAAATTTCATAGGAGTTGTTTCAGAATATGAACAAAAAGGAGTCAACATATTGGAAAGGGAAAATAGAATGTTCTAGGTATGGGAATATATTCAGTGGAAGGACAAAGAAAATGTTTCTGGGTAAGAAGTTCATGTGTGTAAGTGAAGGGCAAATTTCAACAAGTTTGTGTGTAACTAAGTTGGTTATATGTATGTGAGATGATCAATTAAAAGCTATTTAAGATTTTCCCCTAAGGTCAAATATTAATGGGCTGATATAAACCAAAATGTAATCTATATGTTAAATTTCTTTAACAACACTAATTTACTCTTAACATTGTGTCTGTTAAGTTTTATTCTTTAGAGCAATTAATCTTAAAAATTGGGGTTTATACAATTATGATTAAACAACTGTTAAAGTATTGTAGTATGTTACAGAGTCTAAATTTTTGTTAAAAAACTAAAATTTGGCTAACATCAAGATAATTGTGCTATTATTCTTCTTTGTATATTAATGTGTTCATATCTTCCAGGTACACAAGTGTTTAGAGCAGAAAATTTATCAACCTGCTAGTCTCCAAACTAAATTTGTCTATGCTGGTAATTTTATTTATTTATTTATTTTTGGTACTGGGGATTGAACTCAGGGACACTCGGCCACCGAGCCACATCCCCAGCCCTATTTTGTATTTTATTTAGAGACAGGGTCTCACTGAGTTGCTTAGGGCCTCGCTAAGTTGCTGAGGCTGGCTTTGAACTCGTGATCCTCCTGACTCAGCCTCCCAAGTTGCTTGGATTACAGGCGTGCGCCACCACGCCCGGCTATGCTGGTAATTTTAAACTTATAAGAATAGCAAATTTTATTGGGGACTTAATTATATCATTTAATGTCCTATAACAACCTGTTATCAATAGGGTATATATAAAATTTGTTACTTTTACACTGAGATAAAAATTTAAATGTAAATGTATTTCTAAAAGTTAGTGAGAGTTCTAAAAGTAATATGTGAAATATGAAAGCATTCTGCCATGTTGCCACACAAAAGGAAAGGTAAAAGCTCTCTCAGCCTTTCCTTGATTTGTTTTAGATGTAATATTATATTGTATTAACTACCATTCACATAGACTCAGGAAACAAAACATGTAAACTTGGTAAAATGATGTTAAAGAGGAGGTAAAGATCAACTTCAGATCTAGTTCTTCAGAACTAGAATACTTTACCTAAGATTTGTAAAGAGCCCTGCCTTATCTGAGATAAGGCTCTGCCTCCCACCTTGGTGCATGTCAAAATAGCTCCAAAATAAGCCAGACTTCAGCTCATTTAAAGTTATATTCAAAAGATTGTTGTAAAATTACTATGATCTCAAACAGGGAATATAATATATAGCTCAGGCAGAATTTAAGATGACTATTACACAAACTAGATATGTTTTTACTGTTAATTCCGCTTTGTATTTTCCTTGCAAACTCTATAACTGTTGCCTGATTAATGTTTCTCAAAAGTACTGCTTCAAGAACAACCTAAATTAATTTGAGTTACTAAGCCATCACCTATAGAACAGATAATATAGACCCCAGTTAAATAAAAGGGGGTAAATAACTGTAAAGTTATAAACATTGAAGTTAAAGCCCAGTACTCTTACTTTATGACTGGTGAGACTGGCTTGCTGGATGTTTAAGATCAAACTTAGAGATTGAGATTAACACAAGAGTACCAAGAAAAATCAGTATTTGGCTCTTGCCCTCAGAGTCAGCCTGCATCTGGAGAACAAGAGAACATCTCTAAGAAGCTTTGCAACTCTGGGCCACATGACTTCCTGATCAGGGAAATTGATGAGACCACTAGAGGATGAAAAGCCAATCAGTGCACCTGCTGAAGAGGAGGGTCATTGGAAAAGGGGACATCCCTAATGCTTCTGAGGGAAGCCATGTCATAAGGAGACCCTACCTAGCAAATGGCAAGCACTAAAAGAGCTAAGGAGCTACTCTCAAGTTCCCCCATGAGTGACCTGTGTGGGAACTCAGCTGACTCTTAAGAGAAAGGAATAGGTCAATTTGACCAGCTTGATCTTAAACACCTAGCAAAACAGTTAAAACCAAAACATAGCCATTCTTGGGCATTTAAAAAGAAACAATAGTTAAGTGTAACTTAAGATGTACACTTGTGTTAGCCCCTAGAATAAGTAAAGACTGGAACCTACAAAAGAGAGATTCTTAGGCAAATGTGCATGATAACTATCAAGAGAAACTGTCAAAGTCAGAAATTTTGTCAGTTTAAGGCCTACAGATCTTCCTAAGCTACACAGGTAGGCTTAATCTATGTTTGCTAGTATGATTATCTAGCCTTAAGTAACAGAAATATAGAGATCTCTACTAAACACAAGTTATACCAATAAAAGGATGTTTTGCGGCTGGGCATGGTGGTGCACGCCTGTAATCCAAGCAACTTAGGAGGCTGAGTCAGGAGGATCGCGAGTTCAAAACCAGCCTCAGCAACTTAGCGAGGCCCTAAGCAACTCAGTGAGACCCTGTCTCTAAATAAAATACAAAATAGGGCTGGGGATGTGACTCAGTGGCTGAGTGTCCCTGAGTTCAATCCCCGGTTCCAAAAAAAAAAAAAAGAAAAGAAAAGGATGTTTTACAAAAATCAGATGACATTAATAGCTTAGCTATATTTTCTGGGGACATCAATAACATTAAAAATTAAATGTTGTGTTTACATTCCTGATAACTGCCAATGTTGAAGTTCCCAAATAAAGGCCTTGTCCTCTCCAGACTTTGATAGGCTTTGTTCTCCAGCCTTTGATAGGCCTTGTTATGGAAACAACTTCTCAGTTCTTCCACCTGGTAAGAGAGTGACTTCTATCATGTTCATGATATTCATTGACATGTTCCAGATGCTGCAACATATACTCCCATGTTAATCTCATTTCGGTACTCATGTCTTTTGTTTCTCTCATAGAAGCACCCACCCCCAGATGACTTTACAACCTGCTCCTCCCCAAGCAGACTTCTACCCTGGACCCCTTGATTGACCAGATTTCTAAAAAGGAATTCCAAACTGCTTGCCCCACTCTGCCCCCTTCCAGCTTAAAGAAGTCAGAGTGGTCGTCATCCCCTCTCCTTACAGCAGTAAGGAGTTCCTAATTGAGAACAGGCAGTTAGTGTAGAATAGGGAATCTGGTTCAATTGAGGAATGGAGGCCATCAGAGCATGGGAAGTTGGAGACCAAAAATCTTCATATCCCAACTAGTTCCCTAAACAAGGATTTGTTAGTGTGGATAAGACCAGTGGGGAATGTTATACTCCCCCAAAGAAATAAAATTCTCAAGAATAATCAGGAGGGAGAGATAGCTAACTGCTAATCACTAACATCTGCTTCTGTAGTGTGTCTTGCTTGCATTGACTGGAAACAGTGACTGCACCACCCACCCGACTCATGCGTCATTTTCCCTATAAATGCTGATAAGGAAGAATCAAACACATGATTCCCCAACACACTGTTTTTAGGTGTATGGGTGGTCATAGCTGGCCAGCTATAATAAAGGCTTCTTTTGATTTTACGTGAACAGCTTGGATGATCTTGTTTTCATCGGGTATAACAGCCTGAGCAACTTAGCAAGGACCTAAAAAACTTAGTGAGAACCTGTCTTAAAATAAAAAAATAAAAAGCGTTGGGGATGTAACTCAGTGGTTAAGTGCTGCTGGGTTCAATCTCTGGTACAAAAGAAAAAAAAAGTACATGGTATTTGACTGTATCATTTGGCAGTTTGCTGCCTTTTTTAATGCTGGTATGTTTTTGAGATTTAGCTATAGTAATACACAGATTCAATCTGACAATTTATGCCTTCTAACATATAAGTTTAAATGATTTAAGGTTATTTTGATATTATTATTATTATCAGAGTTTCATTTTCCCTTGTTCTGAGTTTCCCTTCTTTTTTTTTTTTTTTTTTTTGTACAGCTTTATTATCTTCAGTGCTATCACATTTCGATCTATAGTCTCCCTTCTCTTCTTGGGACTTTTACCAATTTCATTCATTCTTCATACATCTGTTTGCTTCCTTGGCTTGGAAGTGCTGGATTTCATTCCTATTCTAAGTGATTGCCTCTATTGAAATGACTAAAATTAATCAGAAACTATTGTCCTGCGGGGAAGAAGTCCTTGAGGGGGTGGGGAGGGGGCTTGACCCTGTTTCTCCTCACTTCTTCCTGTCCCCTGACCATGGTCATGTGGTTCGCCACCGTGGTGTTCACATTGATTTATCCATAGACTCAATTTGTTTGTTTTTATGTCTCACTCCTGAATTCCCTTTCCTTTCTCTTGCCATAAATAAGCCAGCAGTTCTGCTGCTGGTGATGCTGGGAGAAACTCTTCGGGTCTTCACCTGAAAAGGTTCTTTTTTTGCTTGCACTCAATGTGGTGACCTGTCAAGGTTATGGTGCCCACAGTTTTGCCCAAACCTGTACTGTGCACGGCCCCAGTCGTCCCAAGGAGAGGCGGGATTGATTTCCCCTCTCCTAGTGTCTGAGCTGGCCTTGTGACTTGCTTTGACCAATAGGATGTGGACATGACACCGCGGCAGGTCCAGGTCTTGGCCTTGGAGGCCTGGTAGCTTCCATTTCCACTCTCTTGGGATCCAGAAGTCCAACTGCCCTAGTGAGAGAAAGGGGACCTGAATGATAAAAGCAACGAGAGGAGAGAGATGCCAGCCGCTCCAGCCCCTTCTGCTGAGGATCACGCTTGTGAGTGAGGCTGTTTTGGATCTGCACTCCAGGTTGGACCACCCCAGCCACCACCACACAGAGCACAGCCAGGACATCCCAGCTGAGCCCTGACAAGACAAGTAACTGCACCCTGTGTGAGGAGGTGGCGGTGGGTTTTGTGCTGTAGCATCTTGGAGTGCGTTCATATACAGCAATAGGTAACAAAAACCTTCTGGAGTGGTACTGTGGGGGGTTTGAATTCTGGCATGAGTTATTTTATTTTTTGTCAGCACTTTGAACTCCACTGGCTCTGCCTTCTCTTGCTGCTGTCGAGATTTCTGCTTCCTGGGTGTCCCCAGCCCCAACCTCCCACCGCCCCAGGCGATCCGTCAGGTGACTTTTAAAATCTTTCTGTCATTCATGTTCTAAATGTATCTAGTACAGGCTTATTGTTCTTTATTCTGTTCAGGAATTGTGCTGCTACTACTGCTTCCATCTTCTCCTTTTTCTTCCACAGGTATGTTCTGAGGGTCTATTACATGCTAAGTACTATTCCAAGCATTGGGGATTTATTGGATTTTACATTTTAGCAACTCTTTCACTTCTAGAAGTTCTAGTTGATTCTAAGTCATGCTTCACTTAGCAATGAGGATACTTTCTGTTCTTAACAGAGGCACCAGATGCAGCAATTTGTCTTTCACATACAATGGATATTTGCAATATGCCCAAGTCCACTGAAACCCTGGAAATTTCACTGAGGAGGCTAGCCCAGGAGTCTCTGCAGGATTTATTTCCTATCCTATGATATGCTTGAATTTTAGAAAAGTATCCAGGGCAAATGGTACATTCTGCTCTGCATTTCCATAATATAGTTTACCAGCATGATAATCTGTAGCATTCAGAGGTGATTAAAGTGATTAAATTAGAACAGTAACAGAGCCCCCACATAGGACAATAAAGTTATATTGTTGGTCCTGCCAGCTGAAAGAAAACTGCTTTTGACAGATGTTGTTATCAAGACTGAAGAATAAAGGCTTTTCACTACAGCAATAACTACATATAGGTGGCAGGGGACATATTGGTTTGCTCCAGCAAAACAAACATCTGGAACAGCAGTTGGAGTCACCTCCTGATTTTCTATGATAATCTGTCATTCTCCTAGCCTCTTATCTTCTGCACAAACCAAAATATGTGTATTGAGTGGAGATTTGGTGAGAACCACCAATCCTGCATCTTTTGAGTTTTTGTTGATAGCACTAATCTCTTCAATCTTTTCAGAGAATGTGATATTTTGGTTTACTATTTTGATAGAGGCAGTTCTATGTGCTTCCATTTAGTCTTTTCTGTCACAATGTTCCTTGTTCTGTGGGTCAGGGAACTAATTTGTGGATTCTGCCAGTTGCTGAGGCTCTCAATTCCCTCCATGCTATCTGTTTATACAGACCAGGTAAAACTTTCCTAGGCTGCTGTTTATTTCAGTCCTAGGGACATAGTAATCAATTAGCCCAAGATGAGGGTCCTTCAAATTCCCAAGGAAGCCTTCTCTTTGACTATTGCTGACTACACATTTATTTCTCTTATACTGTACATGCCTGAGGACCTATTGTTGCTGTAATAATCACCACAGCCCCATTTCCCCATAACTTTCCTTCTACCTGCACTTCATTACTCCCAGTCAAAATCTGAATTGTGACATCGTTTGCCATGAATTAGTCACTTCCATCCCCTGTTCCTCCACCAACCCTCATAAGAAGACATCATTGAGCTCATCAGATTTGACTAACTCCACCCCAGAATCTCATTTTAAGAGTGTTTCCTGGGGCCGGGCGCGGTGGAGCATGCCTCTAATTCCAGCGACTCAGGAGGCTGAGGCAGGAGGATCGTGAGTTCAAAGCCAGCCTCAGCAACTTAGCGAGGTCCTAAGCAACTCAGTGAGACCCTGTCTGTAAATAAAATACAAAATAGGGCTGGGGATCTGGCTTAGTGGCCAAGTGCACCTGAGTTCAATCCCCGGTTCCAAAAAAAAAAAAAAAGAAAAGCGTTTCCTGGGGCCACTTCTGGTACCAATTACTTTGTCAATCTGGGTTCCAACTAGAAAAAGATTACACACTTGCAACAAAGCTTATTACACACGACCTATTTAGGATGTATTAGGTGTAGCAGAACCTAACAAGAGGAGATAGTAAACAGAAAATGAGGTCATGTAGATTGAACTTCCTTCAGAGCTCTTGAGAGAAAAAACAGCCAAAGACAAAGGTAGGGACACTAACTCTGATTAGGGAATCAGAGAAATCTTACTCTTTCCTTTGATTTCTACAGAGTCTCCAGTCAGCAAAAAATGGAAGCCAGGGAGGGGGGAAATGTTGACATAATTCATAGTTAATTCTGGAGACTGAGCTGAAAACGGACCTGGGGAGGCAAACAGATATATCTTGTAATTAGTGTAATCAAAGAATGGAAATCAGAGACAGATCTAGAACTGTCTCCAAGGAAATCTGACCCTATACCAGCCTGTACAATAATCCTAAATGATTTTCACATCCGTTCTTCTTACACCTCAGAAAGTTTGGTGGCATGTCCCCGAACATGACTTCATGTTTAAATGTACTCTAGTCAAAGAACTCAAGTTGAAGGCAGATCACCCGATTTGACTTTCTCATGTCCAAGCTGCAAATCTTGGACAATCTCCTTAAATCCTAAATTTACTACAACTAAACTCTAATTCATTATCCTAAGACACTATTTCTTCTACATTTTCCACATCTCTCCATATAAGAGCATGTTCAGCTTTCTGCAGAACCCAACCAAGGTCACAGAGATTGTTTTTCCAAGTTTCAGTTGTTTTATTTTAGGTATATATTTTTAACAGATTGGGGTGTTACTCAGGCTAGCCCCAAACTTTTGGCTCAAGGGATCCTCCTGCTTCAGCCTTTAGAGTAGCTGGGCTACAGGCTTGGGCCATTGTGCTTGGTCGGCTACTATCAATTGACCTCGTCTCAAAATAAAAAAATAAAAATGGGGCTGGGGATGGTACCACTGAGCAGTGGTAGCATGGCCTTGGGTTAAGCCCCTAGTACAACTGGGAAGAAATGTTCAATTGTTTGCATCTATTTTGTTCCATTCTCATACAGGACTCTCCTTTTGCCAATACCGTTAACACTCTTGACTACTAGTCTTCAAATCTGATACTCTCCAATTTTCTGCTTTTACTAAGTTAAGGCACAGCTTGTCCTCAAATGTAAGTTTAGAATCAGCTTGTGGAAATGTACAAAAAGCCTGCTGGAATTGATTGAAAATGCAGTCTATATAGATCAAATTTAACCGCACCTCCGCTTTTTCCCAATCCATGAACATTACCTCCTTCTCCACTCAGGTCTGATTTCTTTCATCAGCATATTTTATGGTTTTCAGCATCCTATGTATTATATCTAGGTTTCTATTGAGAGTGGTAAAGTCTGTGTGAGCAGTTGTGTGTCTGAATTTCTTTATTTAGGTCTTCCAATTTCTTTTATCAGTGTTCTGTCGTACTCTAAGATAAAGTTTTTGTGGGTGTGCTCAGCTCTGCATCTAAGAACAGTTTTGGGAGGTGATGATGTAATCCTTGACACTGTGGACTCCTTCTCAACTGATTACTGGGTTCTCTATTTAGGCTATGAAAACTGTCAATGTAAGGTGGGACAGTATCCAGGCTAGATGAACACTGAGATTTTAGTCGTCTGGGCTCACAGAAATAGTTGGAAACATGACTGCTTCACCATGCGAATCACCTTAATAAAATACTCTCAGACTCCTAAACATGCAGCCTGCTGCCAAGGATGTACAATACACACACATTTGGAGTTCCAGTGGGCTTTTATTGAGATAAATTAACAAAAAGCAAGATTTTACCAACCATCTTTTCTGAACCTTATAAACTCAAGACTCGGTCTATATACGTGTACATACAACATAACACATCCCATCAAAAACGGAGTCCCACTGGAACACTTGCCAATTTAACAGAATGCCAATTTTCCCTTTCCCCAAATGTTTTCAAATTTAAGTTTTCCACTGTTCACTTCTCAGTGGAACTGATCCCTTGTGGCTAGGGACATTGAAATTTTCTCCTGTTTTTAACCAAACAAAAATTACTTTTTCCAGTTTGTTTAAAAAAAAAAAAAAAAAAAAGGGGGAAGTGACTTTGTTTTGTCCAGGCACCCCTCCCCAACAATCACTGGTTAAAATACAGTAGCCTGTATCTTAATAACCCAGCCCTACCCCCTCCCTTGCCCTGCCCAGCATTGTCTACTGGAGAATTTAAATACACTTCTGTTGGAATCTGTCAGCTGTGGAGGGGCAGAGTCTAGGTGCCAGGCTAGCTCCCTCTGACCTCATGAACAGTTAAAACCTTTGGACACTTAACTCTTTACCCCAAAGATGAGTTTTTAGATCAGAGAGAATAGCTTTTCTTTGGGAGTTAAAAAAAAAAAAAAATCCTATCTTTATGAAATAAAGCAGAACTACACAAGTTCACCAAAGTCCACATTAAGTCCACCAAAAAGCTGACTTACTTCAGCTTCCACAAGGCCAATAATTTTGCTTGACAGATATTTGGCAAGAAAATGATCCCACAATAACAACTGTAAAGATACATAGAACACTGGAAAACGCAGCAAATTAAAATAACATGGCTTAATTCCCAAGAACTTATTTCATCTTTTTGTTACTCATCTAGAAGGTCAGGAGTGTGGCTAAAGGCAGTTTCTGATGAGGTTATGAGCTTCCAAAGTGTTTCTAAATCCTTAGTGCAGACACCCTCCCCTTTGGGACACAGTACCCACCCCTCCCACCCACATTAAAACAAAACAAAACAAAACAAGTGATCAGAATGAGATGTTTAGATTCCAACAATTTATACTCAAGGCTTTGTGCTGAGTTGTCCTGTTTTAACCAAGCATGATGGTATCAAACACAAAGCAGAGGAAAGATGCTCCCATCTCATTCTGAAAACAAATAATGATTAACCACCCACCCGCCCCAACCCTTTGGGACCAACTTGAAAATAATTTAGAAAAATATTTTGGTTTTCCTCTGCCTCACTTCTTTTCATCAAAGATCACTTTAGGATAAACTTATTCCACACCAAAGGGAAAGGCAAGAAAGTTTCACTTTAGAACACAAGAGAGAAAAACAAAACAGGCTCAGAGGCAGCAAGGTGTGTAATAAATGATCCATAACCCATTACACTACTACATGACCAGAAAACTAAACCACAAATTGGATGTAGTTTTAATACTAAAAATAGGGTCTAGTTCTCATCCAAATGAAAGAAAATAACCATTACTAAGAAGGAAAAAAAAAAAAAACTGGGAAGAATCTGAAGACAATTTCCAATAGTAACAATGCTCCTTATGAGGGATTTAAAAAAAAAAAAAAAAAAAAAAGACTAGGCCTTGACCTAGTCTTTAGAGCATCTTTCCATTTAACAATTCCTATTCAAGTCAAGCACCAAAACTGGACAGCTGCTTCTCTAAAAGACAGTGTTCAATTGTGGTGTCCCAGATAGTTTTAAGTGCCACTTCCTCCTCAGAGGCTGTACTTCAGTAATACTTTCAATTTAAGTCTGTGCTTTAAGAGGGACCCACAGGCATGTGGCACCACACAGCAGTCTAAGATTGACAAAGGAGACTGCCTTTTGTTTAGTTACCCACAGGCTCTCTGGCGAGACGCAAAATTGCATTTATACTCCTTTCTTGTTCTACATGAATGATCCCTCTTATCTCGCCAGAGGCGGCGGGAGTGGGGTGAGGGGTGTAAGAGAGCTGCATCAGTACAAGGCCAAGATATGTTGGTCAAAAGATGACACCTTTAAAGTTCCCTCCCCCACCCCTCCTTGGAAAAAAGTTACTTCCTTAATATATGGTTTGATTTAATAACCAATGTTGACTGGATAGGGCGTATGTGACTTGGATGCCAAATAAAGGAGCTTGCTCTTTTTGGGTTTGTACTGTGCAGCTCTTGCTACAGCTGTTAAGGAATTAGGGCTATGTCTGATCAGGAGGCATCTGCAAGACTTTGATCCCCAAGCAATTTGGGGTGAGTCACAAATAGTTTTGCTTAGAATTAGGCAAGAGTCAAAAAAGCAACTTCAAATAATTGATTTCTTTATCCAGATGAACTGAGCATTAAAGTATATGCAGGATTTATCTGTAATATTTTAGGGTTTTGAAAAACAATGGATGGAAAAAATTTGTTTTTTGCTTTTTTTTCTCCCCAAGATGCCTCCTGATTGACCTAGTACACTGGGTTAAAAGGGAATTAAAAACATTTAAAAAAAAAAAGTTCACTGGTTTTGATTCATCTCACTCCTTTTGCCTGGAGATCAGGCCAAACATCAAGCATGTTGGGAGGGGCGCAATTTAAAGCAACACTACTGACTGTAAAGCATTTGCCAGCAATTTACAATGCAAAAGGACAGGTAACAATTCTTGTCACAATGCAAGAGGATGGCAAGCAGCTTTCTGTAGCATGGAAGTTAACAGCTCTCAGGGGTTGCCCATTTCTGCAGAAGTTTATTTACCAAGGTGGGCAGAGGGCAACACATTTACACTACAGGAGATGATCCACAGAAAATTAAGCTCCAGAACTGCTAACGCTATCAAAGCTGGTACTGGCTAATATTCTGAAATGCAAATCCATGCTTTATACATATTCTGCTCAAAGACACTGCTACTCCACGTAATTCCCACACTGCACAGATTAATCTTTGCCCCCTTTTGTAGAGTTTGAAAAAGTTCCTCAAACTTTTAGAAAGGAAGAAGCAAAATCAGAGAGCTTCTCAAAAAATCACCTTGAATTAGATTTTTGAAGCTTCCTTGCTCTCTGTTGAATACTCCAAATGTACTATATGTGTCAGTGTGGCAGCAAACAGTGCATGTCCAGACCTCTGGGTCCCTTTTCTAACACAGGGTCCCCACAGATGTCTGCTCTCTACAGTAAGAAGCCAAAGTACTTGTTTTAGAATTTAGTGTTGCAGAAAACTGAGCCCCTCTCATCTTTAGCTGCTCCCATAATCACTCTAATCCCCTTAATCCCAGCAACCTTCATCAAAGAAAAAAAATAATATATATATATGTATATATATATATATATGAACCCAGAAAAAAACTTATTTACAAAGTTTATACAAGTATACACACCCAATTTTCTATGGGACACGCTTTGCCACAGAGGAAAGAGGGTCAAGGCTCTGACATGTCTACACATCAAGTGCCATACTGCTAATGGAGGCGTATGTAAACCAGTCTTTAGTGTTCTGCTATAGAGCACAAAGGCTTGTCATATGGCTCCTGCAATGATAGACTGCTCTTTCCTTTGGGAGCGATGATGTTGTATCTACTCAGCCCAGAAGAAATTTTTACTTGGGATTGTTTTTTTAAATACATGTATTTACAGTGCGGATGAACTGCAGTTGCATATCAACTCCTCCTCAGAAAGAAAAAGAAAATGGTGTTTAACATTACTAGTAAGTTTCATCTTTCAGCCCTGGGTTTCGGTATTGGGTGAAAAGGGAAGAGAGAGACTTCAACTTGAAACCAAAATGAAGAGACAAAAAATTTTAAAATAGAGAGGGTGGGGGAAAAAAAAAGGGAAAATTGTTGATTCCTCAGGCTGTGTCTAAAAGATGATATTCTGAATGGTCTCATAGCATAAGGCACTTCGCACAAATAAGTAATAAGCTCTTCAGGCTTAAAAAACGGATGAGTAATTAGGGAGAAGTTGAAATGCACTTGAAGAGTCAGCTGTTGGAGAATTTTGAAATTGTAGACAAGCTTGTGTGTTCAAGATTCTTCTCTTTTTAGGGTTTCTCCCCTTCTCTTCTTTTTCCTCCTTCCTTGTCCCCTTTCCCCCCAAAAACATTTTTTTTTTTTTTTAAAAACCAGTTAGTGCAACTAATGTTCAGTCAGCACACAGTGCAAACAAGTGGAACAAAAAAGGTATATTCCTTCTTTTCAGTTTTTTTTCCTCTTCACCAGTTAAAAAAAAGAAAAATGTCTGAGCTCTTTTAAGTCTTCGTAGCTCCAAAATAAAAGAAGATGAAAAACCCACAAAGAGAAGAGCACCCCCCCAAAAACGATGTGTCACAGATCCAAAGGAGCGTTCTGTAGTTTGTCAAAGCCTACAGAAAGAGTGAAGAAACCTAAAATTAACATTTGTGAAAGCAATGCAAAGCCAAGATACACATACTTCACAATTCTCATTTCAAATCTCTGTCTAGTAGTTTCTGAGTCTTTGTTTACTGAGAATCCACTGGGTAAAATGAAAGAACTTCTCCCAGGCATCACTAGACAGAATGAGATCCTAAGTATCCTTGTGGCAACGCTCATTCATAAGAATTAAATCAAGGAAAACAAGGTTTATTCAAGGGCCGGGGTTGTAGCTCAGTGGTGGAGCACTTATCTACCATGTGTAAGGCACTGGGTTTGATTCTCAGCACCACATAAAAATAAAGGCCCATCACAAAATAAAAATATTTTTAAAAAATGTTTATTTAAATAAACTGAATAGTGTACCAAAGTACTAACAAATATTTGTAGTTTTGTTTGTCTTAAGAGTTTTGCATTTGATATTTAGCTTAGGAAAAAAGTTAAAGTGAAAACAGTAATTCAAGAATTCTTTAAGTTTCATTAACATGTTCACTGTAATTTCAAAATTATTGCCACATTAAATTGGATTTTCCTTAGGAAAACTTTGAAATAGCCTATGTTGTATAATGTGGAGCCTTGTTTTTAGGCATTTCTAACCAGAACCCAAGTGTCATCAAAAGATGAAGGAAGATGATGTTCAGGAAATCAGAGTGGGCATTGAAAAAGACAGCCCTCCTTATAACTAGTTTACCACACTTGGTAATATAGGCATTATACATAATTTTGCTGCATTTATTAATGCACACATTGGAATTTAAAAGTGAATACTGAAAACAAATGACTTTGGGTGAAAAAGTAACAGAAAATCTTTTCACACTTCAAATTGCCAAAAGAACAAAAAGAAATGTTTTTAAACTTTATTTTTGAAAGCCAAATGTGTGTTAAGTACTGTTCACATTTATTAGGAAGCTACATTCTAGAATAGCATTCAAGTATTCTCTAATGATATTACTATCTCACCCAAGTGATGTCTGCTTCTTACTGTCAGTTATGTTAATGGGTGTTTTACCCTATTTGCTATAATAGGGTGGCACATCAAATTTCCCCAAGGAAAGAGAATCTTATTTCTTTCCTTTACATTTAATGGTTCTGCTCACTTCATTTGTCAAGTACATACATGCTTGTTAAGGTTTCTCATCTTCTACAGGCTCGCTGTGGTATTCTGCCACATATAGGCTCTTGTCAATGTTGCTTGGAATAGGCTTAATTTCTGTTCCCAGCTGCTCCTCAATACTTTTCAGGTTGAAACGATCATCATATGTGATCAAGTTGATGGCTAAGCCAAGATGACCAAAGCGACCTAAAAAAAAATAAAATAAAGAGTTTAATTAAAAAATAAATAAAAAAAAATAAAGAAAGGCGTTAAATGTGATAACATGCAGGTACCAAGTCTTTAACCTGGCAAAACCACAAAGGATTAATATCTATGTTCAGCACCATTCTAAGTGTAAGAAAACATTTCTTATGGTCTCTTCATATACATATTACCCTATTATCTTCAGGTCTCAGTCCAAAGTAGTAAAGTTGGGCTTCTGCATATGTGGATACAACCAACCGTGGATCAAAAATATTTGGATTTTTAGTGTAACTGTGCTAAATGTGCTACAGACTTTTTTTGGTCATTATTACCTAAATAATACAGTATAACAACTACTTCCATTGTATCAGGTATTATAAACAAGCCAGGGATCATTTCTAAGTATATGGGAGCAATGTGCCAAGTACCATGCCATTTTATACAAGAGATCAAGTACCCAGATTTTGATATCCACAAGAAGTACTAGAACCAAAACCACATGGATACTGAGAGAGAACTGTATTTTATTTTACCTTCTTCAAGATATAAAATAGATGGCTCACTTGTACCAAAAAGTTACCAAAACATACACACTGAACAGTACAGTCACATACTGTACCATCTAATGAGTCAAGTTTTCACATTAATTTCATCTCAAATTAAGTAGTTACTTTAACTCTTCTTAATAAATTACTTAGAAGTTGAAATTAAGTCTTAAATAACTGAATTAGTATAATTTCACTGTTCTAGTAGATACTGTATTTTTTATTTTTTGTTTGTTTGGGCTTTTTTATAGCACTGAGAATGGAACCCAAGATCTCGTGCATGCTAGGCAAGCATTCTACCCACTGAGCTACATCCTCCACCCAGATACCATATTTCACAAAGGAACAAAATTTTAATAATTACACTCTCAAAAACCAACTCCCACCAACTATCCTCTTCCTCACCTGATCTTCCAATACGATGAAGATAGGTCTCTGCCAGCTTTGGGAAGTCAAAATTTATTACCACATTCACAGCTTGTATATCAATACCTCGGGTAAACAGATCTTTAAAAAACAAAAACATAATTTTCATTATACCTTTTATTAAACGTACTTCTTCTCAACACCATATTTTAAACACCCATTTCTAGTGTAACCTAAGTTTAAAAATTTCAGTTATTAACATGCACTTGCAAATTAATAACACCTTTCCTGATTACATCAACATAAACAACTTTCTATTTTTAAGTTACCTTTTCAGTCCTATAAGTAGGTTTTAAATAATAGTATAAAGTAATTGGGCAAATGCAGGAAGAAGACCATGATGACTGGTACACTAAATTCATAAATGAGTCTCAGGAGAAAATAGTAATTTCCTTTAGTCTATTTTCTAGCATTTAATCCAAGATTTATAAAGCTAGAATACTTAAAAAAGAGGTAATTTCACTAATCAGCATGTTTTGTTTAGAATTCATTCATTCCATTCTGCTAAATGATTTACATAGACCTGAAATAAGCTAATGTGCAAAATTCCTTCTCCTCCTTTCTAATCCCACAGTTACTAAGACAGTTCAAATTCTGGGGGAGAAAAAAAAAAAAAAAAACCCCAAAACACCTAGATTGAGATAATAGCTAGATTTCCTTGTTTCCATCAGCTCCGTAAATCCAAAACAATCCATGATAGCTGGGCACGGTGTCACATGTCTTTAATCTCAGCTGCTTGGGAGGCTGAGTCAAGGGGATGGCAAGTTTGAGGCCAAGCTAGGCAACTTAGCTAGACCCCGTCTTAAAATGAAAAATAAAAAGGGCTGGGGATGTAGTTCAGTGGTAAAGCACAGCTGGGTTCAAGCCCCAGTACCATGAAAACAAAAACAAAACCATGATACAGACTGGTACAAGCCTGTAATCCCAGTTACTTGGAAGGTGGGTGGAATTTAAATGTTTATTTATACATTTCACACCTATATGTTATGCAGAACTTATTTAATGACATATTACACACTATCCTGAAAAAAACAGAAAGAGAAAGCATTTTTTATTTATTTATTTATTTATTTATTTTGGAACCAGGGATTGAACTCAGGGACACTCGGCCACTGAGTCACATCCCCAGCCCTATTTTGTATTTTATTTAGAGACAGGCTTTGAACTTGTGATCCTCCTGACTTAGCCTCCCAAGTTGCTTGGATTACAGGCATGCGCCACCACGCCTGGCGAGAAAGCATTTTAAAACCTTATCTGAGCTGGGGTTGTAGCCCAGTGGTAGAACACTTGCCTAGCATATGAGGCACTAGGTTCCATACCCAGCACCATATAAAAACAAAACAAACATATTGTGTCCATCTACCAAAAAAAAAAAAAAAAGTATAAACCTTATCTGAGGACAACCATGAAATTAACAATTAAAAAGAAAACCAATTAACTAGTGTAGCAATTTTTTTCAATGTACAAGTACTAAGAACTTTTACTATTTACTTATGATAGATATATGTAGCAAAGATTAATACTAGCTGAATATCAATAAACATCTGTTGAATGAACTACAACATACTTAGAATCTAGTTTAAAGCATCTCCATCTTATTAAAAAAAAATAAAAAGTATAAAAGAGAAAATATGACTTGTCCCAGATCACAATTAGAGGCTTGTTTAAAAAAAAAAAAAAAAAAAAAAAGGGCAAGGATTGGAAC
Source organism: Glaucomys volans (assembly GCA_020662805.1). Lineage (NCBI taxonomy): Eukaryota > Metazoa > Chordata > Mammalia > Rodentia > Sciuridae > Glaucomys > Glaucomys volans. The sequence continues at coordinate 75,310 of JAJEJO010003532.1, forward strand.
CTAATCTCAAAATTCTAGGTGTCTAATATCTTTTTCACTTGAAATCAGGTATTTATATTTTAAGTACTAAAAGGTCAAGTTGCCAATAAAAAGTAAACATAAATGTATTAATGCCTAGCTTAATTAATTGTCCTTTCAGAACTAAGGCAAAGAAACAAGATACACTATATATGCAAGATATTTTTTATAGTTACTTTCCAGGTTTTTGTCAATTACCAAATTTAATATTCTGGGGGGAAAAAAAAGTCAAAGTTTATTTCTAGAACAGCATTTTTATAAAAACCCAGATTTTGAAAAAAATGAAAAACAAAAATTCCGATTTTGAAGCATTCTAAATCTTTATCTGATTGCTATTTAGGTGTATACATAACAAAAATTAATCAAGTAATATACAAATTAGTGTATTCTGTATGTGTATCTCAAACTCCAAGTTTTTCATTTTACACTTGATTATTAATCTCATGCCAATAAGATTAGATTACAAGTGTAGAGATGTAAAGGATACTGAATCCATTTGCTTTGTCTGACTTGACTGTCTACCTGCCTTTTCAGTTTGTTCTTCTTTATGTTGCAAAATAAACCAAATAGACTAGTCTGTTTCTTGGGAAAAACAAAGAGAACTTCCAAAATCATAAGTGATTTCCAAGTACTCATTTTGTGTTAGCTTATTCCTATATGCTAAAACTACTCAGAAAACATACAAATTCCAAACTTTGGGGGTTAACTAAAGTTCATTCTTAATTTCAGAAATTCTCAAAGTGGTAGTATAGTGTGCTGGTCTACATCATAAGCTGCACTGTATGATACAGAGAAAGCAAGCAGAAGTAGGGAGAAAAACAATAGGTAAAATATAAAAATCCTTACCAGTGCAAACAAGATTGCGGCATAAGCCATTTCGGAAATCATGAAATACACGATTTCGATGTTCCTAGGAAGAAAAGCACTCCATTTGATTAAAACTAATACACAGGCCAAATTTTTCATCATTGTTTCTCCATCAGTTCTTTTCTCAAAAATTTAATTTCCCATGGTACTGGGGCGGAACCCAGGGGCACTCTACCACTGAGTTACACCCCCAGCCTTTTAATTTTGAGACACTGTCTTGCTAAGTAGCTGAGGCTGGCCTTGAACTTGTGATCCTCTTCCCTCAGCCTCCTGGATCCCTGGGATAACTGATTTGGCTTCAATCAGTTCTTTATACCCAAAATGATCCATGACATTAAGCTTATTTTCTCTTTTGTTTGTGGTACTGAACCAGGGCCTTGAACATGCTAGGTAAGCACTCTACCACTGACCTACATCCCTAGCCCACATTAAGTTCCTTTCAAAACCAAATTTAAGTTCCTGATCAGTCTATAGAAACTTCTATGAAATTTAAGTGTTGTAGTCAGCACACACAAAAAAATGCTGTATCGTCATAGCCTTAAATTATTTCCTATTAAATAAAATTATGACATTCAGAAATTGCTTCCTTTTCTTACAGGCAAATAGTAAAGAAAAAAAAATCTCTCAGGTTAGGGACCATACACAGTAGTTCAGCCTTATCCTTTATTTTGCTTTCCATGGTCTATTATCCATAGTCAATCTCAGTCCTTCTGGATAAGAAGCTCCAGAAATAAATTTAAGTTTTAAATTGCATACTCTTCTGAAAAGCAATGAAATCTTGTACCATCCATCTGCGAAGTCAATCATCCCTTTCTCCAGTATATCCAAACCATACATATTATGGGTATATACTACCCATATCACTTAGCTATCTCAGTTATCAGATCAACTGTCATATCATAGTGCTTGTGTTCAAGCAACTCTTAGATGTAATAGCCTAAAGTTGCATCACCCATAATGCCTATGATTCACCTCACTACATTATAAGAAAGGGGAGTACAGTACGATATTGAGAGGGATCAGTCACATAACATTATAGCCTACTATTATAATAATTCCATTTTACTACTGTTACTAATGTATTGCCATGACTAATGTTTAAATTGTAAGTGTGTAATATATAGAAAAAACAGTACTAAGGGTTGGTATTATGAAGTTACCTCCTCAGGTAAGAGGAAACTATTTTTTTTTTTTTTTTGGTACTGGGGATTGAACCCAGGGGCACTCCACCACTGAGCCACATCCCCAGCCCTATTTTGTATTTTATTTAGAGACAGGGTCTCACTCAGTTGCTTAGGGCCTCGCTAAATTGCTGAGGCTGGCTTTGAACTCGTGATCCTCCTGTCTCAGCCTCCCAAGTGCTGGGATTACAGGTGTGCGCTACCGTGCCCAGCTAAGAGGCAACTATTATAGCAATAAGTTAAAAATCTAGACCAGAGCTTTCTGTAATAAAGGAAATGCTCTGTATTATACTCTCCAATATGCACGTCACTAGCCATAGGTAGCTATCTGAGCACTTGAAATACTGCTGATTTGTCTAAGGAACTAATTTTTAATTTTCACATTATCTAATTTAAATTGTTACATACAGAGTGGTTATTGTATGCAACACTGCAAATCTAGAGCTTACCTAGGAAAAAAAAGAAAATTGCATTTCTGTATTATGCCTATGGCTTAGAAAGTATTTACTCAAACAAGGTATGAATATGTACCATTACCTTCATTTTATTTTTAAATAACCGAACTTCAGGGAGTGTTGTAATGAAGGGTCCCTTGGTACTAAAGAATAATACTATTTTTCCCTCCTCCTGGTGCTGGGGATTGAACCCAGGGCGTTCTCTGCCACTGAGCTACACCCTCAGCCAAGAATAGTCTACTCTTAAATCCAGGGCATCTGGATTTAAAACAAAACAGCCCAGTGCAGTGGTGTATGCCTATAATCCCAGCAACTCAGAAGGCAGAGGCAGAATTCAAAGTTCAAGGTCAGCCTGGGCAATTTAGCAAGACCCTGTCTCAAAATAAAAAGGACTGGGGATGTCGTTCAGTGGTAAAGTGCCCCCAGGTTCAATCTTTAGACACGAATAAAAGAAAGTCTAAGAAATAATAAGAAAGATTTTTTGTGTTAAACTTGTTCAAGTTCTAATTTTACACTTACCTGCCTCATTTTAGCATGGATATAGAAGCAGGAATAACCCAGTTGAGAAATCTTCTTGGCTAGCAATTCAACTCGCTGAGAAGAGTTACAGAAAATGATCGACTGGTTTATCTGAAGCTAAGCACAGGAAAAATTAATTGGTATGAGAAAGAAAAGTGAAGACCTTTATTTGTTTTGCCAATAAACTAGCAATCAAGAAGTGCTAAAAACATTGCCTAGCCAGGCCCAGTGGTGGACGCCTATAATCCCAGTGGTGGACGCCTATAATCCCAGTGGCTAGGGAGACTCAGCAAGGGCCTGTCTCTAGATAAAATATATTTTTAAAAAGGGCTGGGGATGTGGCTCAGTGGTTAAGTGGCCCTATGTTCAATCCCAGGTACCAAAAATAAACAAATTTTTTAAAATTACCTAAAATTTAGAATCTCATATCAGATGGAAGGTATAAAAACTATAAATGTTTTGTTTACTTAATTGCAGATAATTGTTGTAAGAACTACTACAACTCATGTTGCCAAAAGCTTATCCAACCCACATTTTCTCTACAAGGAAAATTAGACTTGTGTTTAGGAACAGTGAGCAAATACTTCAGCACTAATGTGTAGGGGCCATGTAAAGAGTCAATCATCAACACAAAAACAAAACTGTCAAAAATACAAAAATTAAAACATATGGCATTAAGAATGCAAAAAGGACACCTGCTTACAGTATGAGAGCTGTAACAAGAAGGCAGAGTGTCCTCTTCCTGAACTTCAGTTGCGAAATGTACATCAAGTCAATCAGATTTTTTGAAAAACTGCATAATCCACAAATGATCATGAAAGTGTATTCAGCATTGATTTTGGAGTTACAATAAATTTTAGTGACCAGGCAAATTCATAAACAGACTGTGAATAACAAGGATAACTATAAGCAAAGTTACATTATTGTAAACTAAAATTAAAGTGCCTGTGTTGATCATAAAGTTTCAACTTCGGATCAACTAAAACTGCTATTTACTGAAGATCACAGCAAAGTTGATTTAACTGTTTTAGAGGATTAAGTGATAGATAATATTCAGCAGCAGAAACCTACTACTTACCCTGGAGAAAAGTGTGTTGAGGCAGTGTACTTTTTGGCGCTCAGTTACATATGCGTAGTACTGGGTTACTCCCTTCAGAGTTAGTTCCTCCATCAGGTTTATCTCATAGGGCTTCTGCAAATGGGAATTCTGAAAATAACAAGAGATACTTAAACGAAAGCAAAATTTTTCTAACTCAAAAAGCCGAAAACTTGAAATAGTGTAAAGTATATACTCTAAGATGTAATTATGGATAAAAGCACTGGATGGCACTGATTATACGTACAGATTTATACTCACCATGAACTTTTGTACACTAAGAGGGAAAGTAGCAGAATATAGTAAAATCTGCCTGTTCTTAGGTAGCGTGAGAATAATATCCTCCATTATCTGCACAAAATCCTGTGACAGCAACTTATCCGCCTATAGTATGAAGAGAAGACAATTTTTAATGTGTGGACAAAGAATAAAGCATAATTGAACAAAAAAATCCACGAAATGTTCCTGGTTATAAGTTCACTCCAATAATGCACAGAGTACAATGGCACCAAGACAAATTCCCATTGATTCAGAAAGAGATTAATTCAACAATTCTCATTTTTTGGGAAAAAGAAAAAAATTCCAGACTGATAAAATACACCCCACCCGCTCCCAGAACAGAATTTTTCAGTTTATTCCCATTAAAAAGATAGTATGATGTAATGGTTAAAACAGGTTCAAGAGTCAACCCACCTGGGTTAAAATGTCTCCTTTATTTATTAACTGTGTTGGGATATAACATACATAATGGAGACCAAAAAATCCAAAGTGTTATAGACTAATGAGAATTTAGAGACATTATATGGTTTTTTTGTTGTTGTTTTTTGTTTTTTTTTTTGAACCAGGGATTGAACTCAGGGACACTCGGCCACTGAGCCACATCCCCAGCCCTATTTTGTATTTTATTTAGAGACAGGGTCTCACTGAGTTGCTTAGGGCCTCGCTAAGTTGCTGAGGCTGGCTTTGAACTTGTGATCCTCCTGACTCAGCCTCCCAAGTCACTTGGATTACAGGCGTGCGCCACCACGCCCGGCTGAAGAGACATTATATGCTTTTAAAAGTGTATCAGTGAATATAAACAGTTATAATGAACTTGGTTTTGAGGTTATTCAGTAACTCCTCATCTTAAATAAAAAAAAAAAACTATCTGGTATCCCAATGAGAAAAAAGGCTGAATTCCTAAATGCCCATCATCTACTACCTTGAAAGATAAATACAGTTTTATAAGCAAACCAGTTTAAACCAACTAGTCATGCTATTAGAAGGTCATAAACAAAAACAGTCTGTGCTGTTTCACTGGAAATTATAAGCAAAACATAGAACAGTACCGAAAAATATCTTTCCAAATGGAGACATTACCTCATCCAATACTATCATTTGGACATGATCAACCTTTGCTACTCCTTTCTTGATAAGATCCAGGATTCTGCCTGGGGTAGCAATCACCACATGCACTACAACAAGATTTAGAAAACATTATTCTCATTGATTTTAATTTGACCAAAAGGATATAAAGGCTTATAACACATACCTTTTAACATAAACACTGATGCAGAGACAGGAATAATATAAAAAGGCACAAGGATGTGTTTCAGATATGTATTTCCATTTTACTTCAGGACAGCTAAAAAAATATTTATTGTACCTCTACACTGGGTGAGCTACAGCTTCCCAAATCATCTGCTCCAAATAGGGGACATACATCCTTGTCTGAGGACAACCCTCAATAAGTAACAGAACATACTAGGCTTCAGACATAGTAGAAATGCCTCTAATCTAGAGCAGTAGTGTTCAGGAGATATATGTGACCATATGTAAGTAATCTCATTCTTGCTGTTTTGTTACTTTTTCACTCAGTACTGTACATGGAGATCTTTTCATGGAAGTGAATACCAATCAGCTTTAGTCTTTAATGGCTATGTGGAAGTCTATTCACATCAAAACCAAATGTATTTAGTTATAGCCAATTCACTGATTTTTCAGCACTATACACCATTTAGTATACAACCATATATATAGTCTTGCATTTACCCAATTACTTCTTCAGGAAAGATTCTTGAAAATATACATTTATAATATTGAAATATACTGCCAAACTGCCCACAATAGAGATCAATTTATACTCCCTAATTTTAAGATAGCCTATGTTTCCAATAACTGATGTTAACCATTACCAACATTTTTTAGCCTTGTGAATTAGATAAATATAAATTTGCTATTTTCAGTTACATTAAAAAATTACTATTTAGGTTGAATATCCTTTCAATTATCATCAATTTGCCCTTTATTAAATAAAATGGTCATTTTATTCTTTTTTTAAAATATTTTTTTAGTTGCGGATGGACACGATACCTTTATCTTATTAATTTTTATGTGGTGCTGAGGATCAAACCCAGTGCCTCACATGTGCAAGGTGAGTGCTCTACCATGGAGCCACAACTGCAACCACTCTTTATTCATTTTCCACTGCAGTGTTTCTGTTATTTAATTTTTAAAAACCATTTTTACTAATTTACTGTAAGGAAGCAACATGACTGAAATTCTGAGACCTAGTACCTTATATTAACCATTTCCTACCTGTATCATCAAGCCTCATTATGTCATCCCGTAAATTGGTTCCTCCTGTGGTTGCCATCACTTTGGCCCCTCCCATGTGTTTGCTGACCTGGATGCAAATTTGACTGACCTGTAGAGCAAGTTCTCTAGTGGGAACAATCACCATTGCTGGAAAATATCAAAGAACAGAAAATGGAAAAAAAGACGTCATACATTAAGAGTTTAAGAAGCTATAAAATATTGTTCCTTGTAAATCAGACACTGAGACATATTAAAAGTCTAATTATAACAGGCCTAACAGATACAGTAAAAATATTTTTATTAACAGACCTAACTACATTTGTCTGACTGGGAGAGATTCACTAATCTTAGCAACCAAGTAGCAAAGTCCTACTGTCCAGGTTCTATTTGCACCATACGAAAGGATGGAAAAATGGGAATTATAGATCAAAAAAGCTGAATACATAAATGCTTTAGAGGTGAAATTGTATTTCTATTAGCTTACCCCGGATACAACTACAGAAATTTATTTTTTCTCTACTAAGTCTTAAAATCTCCAAATCACAACCTTTAAGTTAAGACCTGTTCAGGTTTCTACAAGGAACTTTGCAAACACAACTATGACAATTCAGTTCTACAGTTTATAAGAATGTCCACTAATTTCCTATCAATAGGGCAATAGTACTTAGTTTGCCTATGTCACAACAATGTTGTCAAAATTTTATTATATGAAAGTACTCTGAAGCCACGCAGTGGCACAGGCTTGCTTGTAATCCTAGTGACTCAGGAGGCTGAGGCAGGAGATCACCAAAGATAATGAAAACTAAAATTCTCTTTAAAAAGTTGGAAATGATTTTTATAAGATAATGAGGCTCAAAGCTGTGAAAAGAATAACTTCAGATTATGTAAATTCTGTCCAAAAAAAGACAGGAACATCTTCTACATAGTTCCAAGATTTAAACTGTCATTTTTACTTTAAAATAAAAACAAACTTTTCTCCAACTAACCTTGTATATTGTCCTTCTTCAGGTCTAGCCGTTCAAGTAAGGGAATGAGGTAGGCACCGCTCTTGCCTGTTCCATTTTTTGCTCTAGCTAAGATATCCCTACCAGATAAAGCAATGGGAATGCTCTCCTCCTAAGAGACAAAATAATGCAAAATTATTTTTGAATAAAAGCAGTACATGAGCTAATTTTTCTCAAAAATATACCAAAGTATCCCTCTTTTAGTATTGCTTTTAAGTGTTTTACATATTCATTTTACATGAATAACAAAAACCAAAGTAAATATCCACTGCTCATAAGGATACATTGTCTTATTAGTTGTTGATGAACCTTTATTTATTTATTTGTATGTGGTGCTGAGAATCAAACCCAGTGCCTTATACATGCTAGGCAAGTGCTCTCCCACTGAGCCACAATCCCAGTCCATAAGGATACATTTTAAGTTGTATCCTAATATGATAACTGTGTGAATACATATGTGTGTACAAAGAAAACAAAGAAATTGAAGGAAACACAAAGGGCCACAAAAAGGACTTGAACATGTGGATAAAAAAGCAAACAATGTCTATTAAAAATTGGGGGAATCCAGTGCCTTGGGAGGCTGAGGCAGGAGGATCATGAGTTCAAAGCCAGCCTCAGCAAAAGCAAAGCACTAAGCAACTCAGTGGGACCCTATCTAAATAAAATACAAAGTAGGGCTGGGGATGTGGCTCAGTGGTTGAGTGCCCCCGAGTTCAATCCCTGGTACCCCCCCTCCAAAAAAAATATGGGGGAAAAAAACACCAACAATTCCAAGGAATGACTACAATAGATAATATTTTCAAACCAGTATGCCAATTTGACTTTGTAGGTTGGGTAAGGGGTGCAGCTCAATGTTAACAGTGTGTGCTTAGAATGAGGGAGGCCCAAGGTGCAATCCCCAGCACCAAAACCAAAAATAGTAATGTGGATAGCTTATACTTGCATAAAACAGAAATAGGCTAGAAATGTTTAACCTCAGGTTCTATCTAGCATTTATTTATAAATTACATAAACCTCCAATGTCTGATATGCCTTACAACAAACTTCTTTACCCTGAAATGTGCTCAACTGGGGGCTTAATCCTATTTTGGTTATCTCATCCTATGGTCACATCTTTGATGACTTCTCATTTTCATATTTAACCTTACTTTGTCATGTGTGTTTTACAAAGATAACAATACTTCCTATTAACTTGGGACACAGTAAAGGATTCCCAAGAGTTACTGAAAATTAAATATACATATAGAGAGAGGAAAGTGAAAGGGTGAACAGATACAAATAAACAGAAAGCAGAATATATAGACAACGGTCAGCTAAAAAAGTCTCTGCAGAGCTAGGCATGGTTACACATGCCTGTAAAACCAGCAACTTGGGCAGAAGGATGCAAGTCTGAGAGCCTGGAAAACCAACCTGTCTCAAAAAAGGGCTAGGGATATAGGTCAACAACAGAGCACCCTTGGGTTCATCCCCAGTACCAAAAACAAACAAATCTCTATAGACAAACAATAGCATCTCAAAGATACAATACAAGTCCCCGGATAATGGGCTTTGTCTTCACAAGGGTATCAGGAAACAATATATGTTGGAAGGATATTTCATCTAAAAACTAAGATTTTATACCTCTAAAAGTTGTTTTTTTTTTTAACAAAAAATCTATAATTCTTTAAGGCAAATATCAAGTCAAAAACAATATATTCTGCCACCCTCCCCCCACAATTTGACTTTAAGTCCAGCTAATTAAAGTTAGCCTTCTCATTCTAATTCAATGATGTCATGACACTTCAGAGACAAAACAATCACCTGTGCTTCAGGTTTTATAAAGTGGCTCCAAATAGAAAAGAAGTGATAATAAGATGAAAATTCAGACTCCTACTAAAGAACAAATAGATCTGTTGGTATTATGATAAAAGTACTGGATTATAATCCAAATTAGTTATTTTAAAGCCCATGCTTTGTTTATAAAAAACTAGTAAGCCAGGCAAGGTGGTGCATGACTATAATCCTAATGGCTCAGGAGGCTGAGACAGGAGGATCATAAATTCAAGGCCTGCCTCAGCAATTTAGCACGACCCTACCTCAAAATAAAAAACAGCTAAAGATGTAGCTCAGTGGTAAACCGTCCCAAAGTTAGATTACCAGTGCCAAAAACAAAAAGCCCCCCACAACCTAGATAAGACAATGTCAAAAGTTCAGTGTAAAAAGCAACTGCTGCTTTTACCATTATTACATCAGACATATTTAAGCCTGAAAATTACTCATTATAAATTTTAGGGAAAGAAATCTTTTTTCCTAAGAACTTCTTTGCCTTCTCAAAAACTAAAAGCTTAAGAACATTTAGAATTTCGATTTTTAGATGAAAATGTTTTTGAAAGGTGTTTGTACACACATTAAGACCTTTACAAAAAAAATCTTAAAATAAAGGGTATCACAAAATAAAGGATATATTATTATAAATAAGGGTATTTTGTTAATTTGTGGTCCCATGTAATGAGGACAAGGTTAACTGTAAATATTACGTGAAAGAACAAAATACCTTTCCACTTCTAGAATGGTATTATTTTGTATCACAAAACAAGAGAAAAACAGATTTAGTGCCTTGTCATTGCTTTATGGTTGATAAATAGACATAACATGAATATGATACTAGTAGTCAAGTACAATTTAGAACCTAGTTATAGGTTCTAGAGCCCTGAATTTCAAGTGGAATTAATTAAAAATATTTCTTTAAAGAAAAGCCAAATATAATTCAGCAATTATATCTAATACATTTTATATATCTAAATTTAGAAGGTGATAATCTGCAAATTACCTTAAAAATATTTAGACATGCTTTAAAATGTTAGTGTTTTCTTCAAAATCCTCCACACAGTACATAATAAAAGGAAGGTTCCTTTTCCTTTCAGACTACAGAAGATTTCAAGACTACAAAAAATTTTCACTAATCATTACTAAAATATAAAGTATATGCCTTAGTGATGACAGATCAATACTGTTACATATTTGAGAAAGGACTTAACTAAACTGTTCATTCATTCTGCTTAAAAATGTCACACAGCTCTAACATTTGGCAAAATATACCATACCACTGTAAAAACAGAACACTAACATTGTTAAGAAAGAAAAGATCACAAGAAGAATCACAATTCTCAGTCTGAAACAGGGAATTTTTTTGGGGGGGAGTAGCAGGGTGTACTAAGGATTAAACTCAGGATCTTATACATTAAACTATATCCCAGTCCTTTTATCAGCTTTATTTTGAGACAATATCCTGCTAATTTACCCAGACTGGACTCAGATTTGCGACCCTCCTCCCTTAGACTCTTGAACAAGAAACATTTTTTTTAACAAGCCTTCTTAAAAGCTACAAAACACTATTCAGTGAATTTTTTTTTTTTTTTTTTTGGAACCAGGGATTGAACTCAGGGACACTCGGCCACTGAACCACATCCCCAGCCCTATTTTGTATTTTATTTAGAGACAGGGTCTCACTGAGTTGCTTAGGGCCTCACTAAGTTGCTGAGGTTGGCTTTGAACTCGCGATCCTCCTGATTCAGCCTCCCAAGTCGCTTGGATTACAGGCATGCGCCACCACGCCTGGCTATTCAGTGAATTTTAAGTGTCTTGCTGACACTGACAAAACAGTAAGAAAAGTCCATCCCGTCTGAAGTTAAAATTTAACTGTAAAATTAATGAAAAGTTCAACTGACTTATTAAAAGGAAATGAGATGAAATTTTTAATTTGCAAAACTAAAAAATTAGGAAAATAAAGAGATTCACAATCACTATAACATACTTTATTCCTTCTATGCCTAGACTGAGAGAAAGAAATGTCTCTAGCACTTTAAATTATTAATATATAAATAACTAATTCATAAGCAGCACAACTTCCATCTCCCACCATGATACCCTTTCTACCTTAGAACCCCAGTCATAGGAGTCAGATGGGTTCCAGATGGGCAGAATATAGCTGTCCACCCATGAAAATGATCCAGTTTCAATACTGTTACCTTAGTCTTACAGATGAAATAATCTGCTTATTAGGGCAAGGCAGTCAAAAGACAAAAACCTTGGCTTTGACCCTTGATCTTTCTTTCTTCCTTCCTACAGGATATGAGTCAATTCCATAATATTAAAAAGTTAAGATGGATGGTCTCTGCTGTGTCAGGTTCTTTAAAGGATAACACTTGAAAAAAATGAGTGTAGAATTAGGAATGGAGGACTGACACTTGCTACAACATGAAAAAACACTAAAAACATTACACTAAATGAGTGAAGTCAGTCAGACCACATACTATTTGATTCAACCTATATGAAATGTCCAAAAAAGGCTCCTTTCCCCTTCAGGACTGGGGATTGAACTCAGGAGTGCTCTACCACTGAGCTACATCCCCAGTCCTAGTTACTGACTTATTGTTTTGAGACAGGGTCTTCCTAAATTACCCATGCTGGCCGTGAACTTGTGATCCTCCTGCCTCAGACTCAAGTAGCCATGATCACAGGCATGCATCACCATGCCCAGCCAAAGATGTATAGGAATAGAAAGTAGATTTACAACTGGGGAGGCAGCTCAGTGGTAGAATGCTTGCTTAAAATGCACGAGGCCCTGGTCCAATCCCGAGTACTGCCCTCCCACCCAAAGAAAGATCTGTAGTTGCTTAAGGCTGTAAGAAAATGAGGGGTGATTGCTGAAAGTGTTTCTTTCCAACGGTGATGAAACAGATTGTGGCAATGATCATACAACTTTACACAAAACTAATGAACTATTGTCTTTAAATGTGTGAATTGTATGACATGTGATTTATATCTCGATAGTCATTACCTTCTACCTCTCGAAAAACAAAACACCCCACAACTTTAGGTCTCTAAGTCTATGTTCCACTTTAAGGTTTTGGGGAGGGACTAATGAATAGGTATAATTATTGTTTTTTTTTTTAAACCTAGTACACCTTTCCTAATGGCAACCCAAATTCCTTCTAAGGAATTACATCCCTTCTTCACCCACTCTAATATATCAAGTTTGGCCTAATTCCTAAGCCAGGTGGTAAACAGATAACAAAACCGAGGACATTTTAAAGTTTCCCCTAAGAATCTAAATTGTTGTTAATGCATTCATTATAGCTTCCTAAGCCTTTAAGACCTGCTTCAGTTTTTGGCCATCCCCAAGTATTTCTGCAGGCAAAAGCACAAGCTCATCTCTGGGCAACCACTACCTCAGAGATCAATGCCTAGAATAAGATCGCTTCTCACAGGCTGCCCCACCATACTCTAATGGCTACAATCATTATGCCAGTTACAACTAGAAATGTATACATATTATATTGAAATTATCCATATAACTAGTTAGCTGTCCATTCCACTAGACTTTAGTAGGACTGAAACCTTATTTTATTTTTTTTTGGTACTGGGGATTGAATCCAGGGGCACTCCACTACTAAGCCACATCCCCAGCCCTATTTTGTATTTTATTTAGAGACAGGGTCTCACTGAGTTGCTTAGGGCCTCGCTAAGTGGCTGAGGCTGGCTTTGAACTCACGATCCTCCTGCCTCAGCCTCCCAAGTGCTGGGATTACAGGTGCGCGCCACCACGCCCCGCACCTTATCTTATTTATCACAGAATTTCCAGTATCTAATACTAAGTCACTCAATACATGCTTGTTCAATGATAAAATACTTGGTGATGTCAGAACATATGTCCTTAGCACAGCACGGACTCAACTCAAACTTGCATCTCTGGTCTCAATTTATCAAACTGGTATATGCACAGTACACGCTTTTACGAAAGTACACGCATATACATTTCCTTGTTCTTTTCATTGAAAAGGTCAAGTAGCAAAATGTGCACCCAGTGTCTAGAATATGGTCCCCAATATTATTCCCCATTAAAAGGAAATCAGGGCTCCTTGAATCTCAAGGAATGTAAGATAATCCTGGTATCATGTTATGCCAAAAAGTAAGAAAGTACTCAAGAAAAATGGAAAGAGTACATCACAAAAACACAGGAACTGGCATGAAAGTTTTTTTTTTTTGGTGTGTGTGTATGAACACAATACCTTTATTTATTTATTTTTATGTGGTGCTAAGGCTGGAACTCAGTGCCTCAAACGTGCTAGGCAAGTGCTCTACTACTGAACTACAACCCCAGCTCCATGAAAGTGTTTTCAATGGGCAAATCTTTAGGCAATCTGAGCACAAAAACATGATTAAAAAAGAAAAAGAAATTCATGAGTTCATACTGATAACAGATCAATAAGACAGGGGAAAGAGAAGGCTCTTCTGTATAGAGGGGTCAAATACGGATGAAGTACTAGAGGTGGAAACCCATTTTAACCCAGAAAAGGAGATAAGACCAAGGAAGAATCATCAAATGTTTAAAATGAAGAGAAAATTTTGATGAAGAACAGAATATATGCATGGTCCTCAAATATGCCCCAGACTGCTTGTCAGTTTTAGGGAAAGTGGGGGGAAAGTAGTAATTAGATATAGTAAAAAAATAAATAAAAATCAGACAACACTTTAACAAGGTAATGAATTAACTAGAGGAACACTATGTATACCCCTTCAAGTGTGATACCTTGAGAAGACTGTAATATGACTTCTGCAATATTCTGAGAATACATAACTTGAAGCTAATCACATGGAAATATCAGACAAAACCACTTGAGAAACCCCTTTTCCCTATCCAGAGAAAAGGAAGGGGCTGTGTTTGAATATGTTAATGTCATAAAAGGGAACTAAAAGACTAAGGAAATGTTCAAGATTAAAACAAGTTAAAGAAATAATAACGAGAAAAAATGGGGACCAAAATCAAATTCCCAATATATATAATCATAACAAAAGAAACACAAATACTATGTATAATTATAATGCTCTAAAAAACCAGACCAAACAAAAAACCATAATATCCACAATAAATACTTGATTCTAGACTAGATTCTGTACCAGATAAGAAAAAATGCTATTAAAGGCATTTTTGGCTCAATTAATTAGAATATAAATGATAGACATGTATTAATGTTAAAATGATTAATGATAACTGTACTGTAGTTGGAGAATATTCCTGTTCTTAGGAAATATCCACAGAAAGATTTAGAGGTAAAAGAACATAATTCTACAACCCAACCTTAAAAATTTTGAAAAACAATGTGTACAGGTACATATGCGTGATCTGCCACAGATCAAAAAGAAAAATATATAATGCATGCAACATAACTTATGTATATGATAAAAAGGGTAAACATACCTGAATAGGAGATGGCTTTTCCCAGCCCATTTCAAAAATTCCCATCAATAACTCCCGTTTCAAACAGTAATCTTCAAACTCATTTCCTTTTGTGGAGGTCACATCCTAAACAAACAAACAAACAATAAAATACAGTACAACTATTCTTTGGTAGTAGCAAGCTTAAAAAAAAAAAAATATCTGAGAGAATTTATTTTGGTACTGGGGACTGAACCCAGGGGTGCTTAACCAATCACATCCCCAGCCCTCACCTTTTTTTAAGTTTTAGGACAGGGTCTCACTAAGTTGCTGAGACTGGTTCTGAACTTGTGATCCTCCTTCCTCAGCCTCTTGAGTCACTGATACTATCCAGGAGACTTTAACTTAACTCTTTACATACTTTCTTAAACATATGTTGATAACTACTGTTTTAATCTATATTTCACCTTTTCCTAGAGAATAACTACTTTTCCTTCAACACAGACAAGCGACTTTAAAATTATGCTTTGGAAAAAGGCACTCTGTGGTCATAGTCTTCTAAGACTAGTGGAATACTGTTAGTTCTAAACAGGTGTCAATGCTGTGTGAATTGTGAATCACAAGATGTGAAGCCAAATCTAGCTCTACCACTCTTCAGCTACATCTAGGCTTTTTTAAGTTCAGCACTACTACTTTTGGGGCCAGGAAATTCTGTTTTAAAATGGTGTCCTGTAGCATCCACCAGGGGAGATAACCAAAAATGTTCTTAGCTATCTAAATGCCCCATAGGAGATAAAAAAGCACCCCTGGTTGAGAACACTGGGTTAAAAACACTAACTTCTCTGAATTTCCACATTCTTATCCACAAAGTGGGCATAATACCTAACTTGACTATCTCACTGGGTTGCTGGAAAATAGAAAATTTTTGAGAAAATTAGGTGAAAAGTACATATTTATGAACACATTATATTCTACAACATAATACATAATTTCACCAAAGAATGGTAAATTTTGGCAGTCCAACATATATGACCTGTATAATTTCAAACATTTTCACTTTAGTAAACTCAGTGACTACTGCTATTACAAGGAACTACTTCACTTCTAGTTTACCCACCATTTTTACACTTGAATTCCACACCCAACTTACCGAAGTTTTGATTCTTAGATCCTTTGGAGGGAGTTTTAAAGTCTTTTTCCAGTCATCACCAGGTCTAGAGGGAAAATATAGTAAATGTGAATATCAAACTTCATAGCATATTACTTGATAGTATAATAATAAAAATAATTCATTTAGAATATAATTTCTAAAAAGCATAGTAATTTCATATATTGTCATGTACTGGTGTTCAAGAAAATAGTTAACAAGAGAATTTATCAACTTCAGAGAAAATAATCTCAGGAAAAACAACAATCTAGGAAGGACCAAAAATCAAGAGCAGAAGAGCTTAAAGGCATCCATTCTTGCTGGGTACTGTAGTGCATGCCTGTAATCCCAGCTACTGAGGAGGCAGAGACAGAAGGATCATAAATTTGAGTGATAGCCTGTCTCAAAATAAAAAATATAAGGGCTAGGAAGGTAGCTCAGAGGATCAACTCCAGTATTAATCAATCAATCAATCAATCAGGGCATCCAACTTTTTGGAAGTAGTGTAGTATACAGAGCAACTACTGTCAAAACATGTTTTGTCTATCTTAGTGTTTTATTTATTTTTTTTGGAACTAGGGATTGAACTCAGGGACACTCGGTCACTGAACCACATCCCCAGCCCTATTTTGTATTTTATTTAGAGACAGGATCTCACTGAGTTGCTTAGGGCCTCACTAAGTTGCTGAGGCTGGCTTTGAACTCGCGATCCTCCTGACTCAGCCTCCCAAGTCGCTTGTATTACAGGCATGCACCACCACGCCCGGCCTATCTTAGTGTTTTAATTTAAATTAGTTAACATTTAAAAATTAGGAGATTTCATATAAAACATCAGATTCTGGACTTTCTTTAGAAACTGGAAGCTTCTCTGGGTTCAATCCCTAATACACCAAAAAGAAAAACCCCTGGAATCTTTAGCAACACTGTTCCAAATTCTTAACATAGTAACAGTTTAATAAAGCTCAGTAACTAGAGTTTAAAATCAAGCAGCTGCCCCTTTAACCATGGCAAGTACCTTCTAATTTGGCATGTTACTCTGTAGGCACCATAGTTTGTAACTTTTGGTGACTAATTAAAACCAAGGGTGCCTATAATCCCAGCTACTCAGGAGGCTGAGGCAGGAGGACCACTTGAGCCCAGGAATTCCAGGTGAGCCCAGGCAAAACTGACCTAGGCTTGAAAAACCCAAAAGCAGGGCTGGGGCTGGGGCTGGGGCTGGGCTGAGTGGTAAAGTGCTTGACTGGCATAGGTGAGGCCCTGGGTTCCATTCTCAGCACCACATAAAAATAAGTAAACATAATAATGGTATTGTGTTCATCTACAACTTAAAAACAAAACAAAACAAAAAAACCCAAGTTCAAGTCATGACTTTATTAGTTCGCAACCTTTTATCAATTACATCTCCAAATCTTTCATAAATGGGTTACTAGCTGGGCGCGGTGGCGAACACCTGTAATCCCAGCGACTCAGGAGGCTGAGGCAGGAGGACAGCGAGTTCAAAGCCAGCCTCAGCAACTTAGTGAGGTCCTAAGCAACTCAGTGAGACCCTGTCTCTAAATAAAATACAAAAATAGGACTGGGGATGTGGCTCAGTGGCCAAGGGCCCCTGGGTTCAATCCCCGAAAAAAAAAAAAAAAAAAAAAAAGAAAGAAAGAAAGATCTCAAAGGGTTAATTTATTTTACTTAAAGTTAGAGTCAACATAATACAAACACTCTAACACAGGTAACCCTTGTTACCAATTCCAAAGCTACTAAAGCATTTCATTTCAGGCTACACTATCAAACTTTCTGAGCAAAAATGTCAATTCAACATTCTAGTAGGTCAGCCTGCACACTGTCAAATTCAACAGTAAATAATGTCGTATAAAATACAATGCAAAACCTACCCAAGGTATCTGTAATCTTAAAAGGTAAATTAACAATTTAAAATGAGAAAATAAGGGCTGGGGATACAGTTCAGTTTGTACAGTGCTTGCCTTGCAAGCACAAGGCCCTGGGTTCAGTCCCCAGCACCACAAAAAAAAAAAAAAAAAAAAAGAGAGAGAGAAAATAAGTGATAAAGTATTAGAAGAGTTAAAACAGTTGATGTAATTTTAGAATGCTTCATTAAAGAGATGGCACATAAAACAGACCTGGAGAACCAACAGAACTAAAGAGACCATTAATTCCACGGAGAAGAAAAAGATTAAAACCCCCTCATGTCTCATATCAGAATTTTTTTTTTTTTTGGGGGGGTTCTGGGGATTGAACCCAGGGCCTTGTGCTTGCAAGGCAAGCACTCTACCAACTGGGCTATACCCCCAGCCCACATATCAGAATTTTTAAAATAGAAAACTTTCATAAATGAAGTAGCAAAGCTTTACATTTCTATCCTCAAGAACTAAAAGCAGTCTAAATTTTGCTAGCCTATTTATATTTTTGTCAAAACAAACTATAATTTAGAAAATATTTATTTTCATACCAAAGCATACACTTTATTTTTCCAAAATTTTTTTTGTAGTTCTAGATGGACAGAATGCCTTTGTTTATTTTTAATGTGGTGCTATGGATCGAATCCAATGCCTCACGCATACTAGGCAAGCTCTCTGCTACTGAGCTACAGTCCCAGCCCCAAAGCATTCATCTTAAAAATAAAATGCACAAATGCCAATTCTCCCAGTGGGTGTACCAATTCTGTTGGGGTGGGGGAAAATATATATTTAAAAAAAACCATATATATATGTAATATATATATATATATATATATAATTTTTTGATCCCAGGGTGCTTTACAACTGAGTTACATTCCCATTTACATTTTGAAACAGGGTCTCCCTAAGTTGCTTATAGGAATCAATTCTTTTATGTCACTAGTAAGCCATACAGCAGTAATCATCATTATATATTCTGATGACTTATAAGGATTATTTTGCCCTAGGAAGTAAAAAGATCTAGGTTATAACAAAATACAAGCTTAAGTAAAGTACATCATCTTATGATCATTTTATACTAGATTTTTAACAAACAACAAACCTTGATTTGGATCTAAGACATTTTTTCCCTATAACTCAATCTTTAGAGACAATTACTATTCAAATAATTTAAAGTTAACACTTAAAAAGGATAAATAGCCTACATACACTCAGTTGTAGTGACATGAGACTCTTAAATCTGAGTAAACAAATGGGTTTGGGACTGTTTGAAAATGCTTCCAAGAGTTCAAATATCCTGGAGTTCCCTTTGATTTATGTACTCACAAAAAAAGAATAAAATGAATTTCCATGAACTAAAAAAAAGTTATGAATGAACTTTGAGTGAACATACTTTAAGTTCAGAAGGCTGGTCATGTTTTAAAGACTGAGTCTTCAAATCTGCCTCTTAAAAAAATTTCCATTTGGTTTTAAACTGCCATTTAAACTAGGATGAGATGTAGTGTTAACGCTAGAAAAGTAAAACTGACAAAAACAAAGTGAATCTGATAATTTCTTTCATTTGCAACAAATTCAGCTAAAAACTTATACAACAATTAGGCAAGTCAGTAATGTTTCCAAAAATAATTTATACAATAATTAATATCATCAGTGCCTATGTGCATTACTTGCTGAGTTACGGTAGAAATACATTATTCTATTATAAATACCTAATGACCAAAAAACCAGTCATCTTCCTCTTTACAATCAAAATGATTAAATTAAGGTCTAAAGTAACCAACAGCAGAAATAACAAAAAGAAATCTTGGTTCCACAAGTAGGTTTATTATTTTCTAACACTTACTTAATAGTGGTGGTCATACTCTGTGCTTGCTGCTGAGTGCCATTATTGATTGTGTTGGTGTTTTTCAACTGGTTCATCTGTTGCTGTGACTGTGTGCCCCCTCCTCCGGGGCCACCACTGGGCTTCACAGGGCCCCTCAGCTGACCATTTTGACTGGACAGACCCATTATAACAGGGTTCTCTGTTCTGGCCGTGCTCATGCTGTGTTAACTGCAAAGGTGTCTCTTTCAAACTTCAAAACTTTTGAAAGTCAGTAGAGAAACTGTAATAACAGTTTATTAGGCTCTCCAAAACGAAGAGATAAATAAGTCTTGCTCAATATATGAGTCCTTTATTGCAATGCAGGCAAGCACCTGTAAGTCTCTGAACGGTAAGCAGCAGTAACTTGCTGTCATGCACCGAATCAACTTTTTATTTTTAAAAAGCCCTCTAACAAGCTTGAGTAATATCTGAATTCACTCACTTCAATCTGAAACAAAGAAAAAAATTAAATTAGCACACATAGGAAAGTTAGGAAGAAAACTGTTTCCCTTTCAAAGAATTTCTTTAGAACTACTATCGTCTTTTAAAAAATTAAGAATACTACCATACTTAGGTCAAATCACTAGTGAAGCTAGAAGAGATAGTAATGAGCTGCCTCGAAAACCAATCAGTGGTGACACCGATCTCAAACCTTTAAAAATGTTGAGAGCAAAGCAACCCACAGAAAATTACATGGAAAGATACTGATTAAATGACATTAGTAAAAGACTATCTGAGCTGGGCACAGTGGCCCATGCTTGTAATCCCAGTAGCTCAAGAGGATCCACAAGTTCAAAACAGCAATTGAAAGACACCTGAGCACCTCAGTGAGACCCACCTTGCCTCTAAATAAAATACAAAAAAGGGCTGGGGATGTGGTTCAGTGGTTGAGTGCCCCTGAGTTCAATCCCAGTACCACCTCTCCCCCCGCCCAAAAAAGTTTCCTCCCTAATGAATTCTCTACAAGTCTCTGCCACCTTTAAAAGTTAATGATTCATTATACTTAATTGTATTACAATTCAGTGAAATATCAATCTACTTAATGTAAACCTAGATTTGAACAAGGCAAGGTGATTTTTTCTCTTTTTCTGACAGCAACCAGAAGTCCTTAAAGAGTTAAGTGAGCTTTTGACTTGAACCTGTGCTTTCAGAAAAAACTTTTGTTCCCTTCTGAATTTCAACTATTAAATTTTATAAAGAAATAAACTTTCTTTTTTCCTTAAGTTTTTGTACTTTAAAACAATAAATAGGATATGGACATGCCTATATATCAAAATCTTTGGCTTGAAAAACAGCCAAGAAAATCTTTGGCTATCTTAATAAAACCTGAGGAATAAAAGTTACTAGCTACTTTTCAGTAAGTATATCCTAATTTAAAATAACATGTTAAAGCCGGGTGCGGTGGCTGGCGCACGCCTGTAATCCCTGCACTTGGGAGGCTGAGGCAGGAGGATCGTGAGTTCAAAGCCAGCCTCAGCAACTTAGTGAGGCCCTAAGCAACTCAGTGAAACCCTGTCTCTAAATCAAATACAAAATAGGGCTGGGGATGTGGCTCAGTGGAGGAGTGCCCCTGGGTTCAATCCCCAGTACCAAAAAAATAAAAAGGTCAGTAGTGTGTGTAGCTTTTTACAGAATTTTTTTTTAACACAGGAAATTTACTTTTTTAACATGTTTTAACATGGGTTTTTTTTTGTTGTTGTTGTTGTTTTTTTGGTACTGGGGATTGAACCCAGGGGCACTCCACCACTGAGCCACATCCCCAGCCCGATTTTGTATTTGATTTAGAGACAGGGTCTCACTGAGTTGCTTAGGGTCTCACTGAGTTGCTTAGGGTCTCGCTAAGTTGCTGAGGCTGGCTTTGAACTCACGATCCTCCTGCCTCAGCCTCCTAAGTGCTGGGATTACAGGCGTGCACCACCAGGCCTGGTTCACACTACTGACTTTTAATAAAACTTTCCAAACAACCTAGAGGAGTAAATCTAGTTTCCAGTTTTTAAAAAGAACTGGTCAACTTCCTCTATTTTTCAATTGTTCCCAAAGTCAAATTGTTATTTTAAAACTGAATAAAAACTTATACCAGAGAAACTCATATCAGAAAACAAAGTCCAACTGTTATTTTTTTAACCACCTTCCTTTTTTCCCTACCCCCCAAATACTAGCCTAATCAGTGATGAGTATTGCCATACACAAAGATATCTCAAACTCAAGGTTATTTATTTATTTATTTATTTATTGCAGTGCTGGGGATTGAACCCAGGGCCTTGTGCTTAACAGGCAAGCACTCTACCAACTGAGCTATATCTGCAGGCCATCGAACTCCAGTTTTTAAAGCCAAAAAAATCTCAAAATTTATGAGAAATGCTTAAAATTTTAACAAGTTGCTCACAAGCAAAGCCTGATTGTATTCACATACCTTGAGCTGTTTATTTAGAAGTTTCCCTGAACTCTGTTACCAGTATACAGGGTTAACAGCTACTTCTCTGTATTCATAGGTTTATATTATGATCAACAATATCACGAAATTTGTTCAGGGAAATTTACTCGTTTGCAAAGCACTAAGAGAATGAAGAGGGCAACCTCTAAAGACTTGAGGATACCGTCATCACTGTCCATCATGCACAAGACTTCCAATCTCCTTAAATCCAAAATGAGACCGTGGTAACTGCTCCCTTCTTAAACTGACACCTGCATTGCAGCTTTATGTCTCAGAGAAAGAATTATTCCTCCTACCCTTTCCCAATTTAGAATTCCAAGTTACATTTCTACGTTTTCAAAAACCCGAAGGAAAGTAGACTACTTGGGAGGAGTCCCTGGCGGAGTTAATTACAGCACTTCCCAGTTCGTAGTTACCAATTGACAGTTTCACACCCAAAACAGTATCGTCATCTCCAACAAGAGCTTTTGTTTGCAAATGCAACGCAATTTCTTCTCGGAGCTTTGGCAGCTAGTTGGAGTGACTTGGATTTATTCTGAAGGGAAAAGGAGGTTGCAGAAGAACAGGGGGAGATAGGGGAAAGAGACAAGCCAATGATTGAAGCCCCATAACTATAGGGCAGTAATTTCTTGGCCTCCCTCCCCCAACCACACACACTCAAGTCAGTTCCCTCGGACCATAAACACAAAAGGGTTGGGGCCCTGCAATCCTATCTGCGCAACAAGAGCCAGGAACGAGCTCCGCCGGTTGGAAACAATAGGGACTCCCCCTATGAGGTCCCTAGGAGACTCCCCCAAACCCGATAAAGCCCCTACTTTCCTCCACGACTCGGGGACTCCCTAAGCACCCTGTTGTTACTGACCTACAAGGCCTACACCTATCGAGCAGCTGCAGGTCCTCTTCTGAACCAAGCCCTTCAATACGGCATATCCTTGCCGCCCCCTATAGGGCCGCCTCGTACCCTATAACCTCCAGCATCAAACCCCCCCCCCCCAGTCCCTGCCGCCTCTTTTGGCACCCTATCCCCTCATCTTCACCAAGCTCCTGCGAGCTCTTGGCCCGCCTATCCTCCCGACCCCGCCGCGCACCACATTCCCATATCCCACTCCTCTCAGGCGCCCCCACCCACACAGCTGCCGTCCGCTTTCCTCCCCAGACCCAGAGGCCTCAAGCCTCCGCCCCAGAGAGCCCCCCTCCACGCCGGCCCAAGGGGCTCCCCGCAGCCTCCAGGGCACCGCTGACCTCGACCCCACCGCCTCACCCCACTCCCCGCGACTCAGGCCCGACTCCTACCACCGAGGCCACTCCCGCTCGGCACCCTCGGTCCTTTATTGTTGACTCGAAGCTCCCAAAATGGCGGCGGCTCCTTCCTCCTCGGAAACCTCCGCCCGCCCCCACCCGGCCCCTCGCTAAGCCTCCGCCCGCCCCCGCCCCGCCCCCGCCCGCTCCGGGGGCCGCGCCCCCCGCACCCGCGCCGCGGGCTCCCGGCCCTACCTCTGCTGCTGCCCGCGCTCGCGGTGCCGCCGAAGTCGCCGCCGGGCTGAGCTAACTCGGCTCCTCTGCCCCCTCCCTCGCCGCCGCCTCCCTCCCTCCTTCCCAGCCTTCTCCGCATGGCGGCGACCGCGGCTCCTCCTCCACTCAAGATGGCGAGAGCTCGGCCGCCGTCGCTGCGGCGTCACAGCTTGCCGGTTTGGCGGCGGGAGCAAACCGGCGGGGGACGCTCGCTGAGGAGAAAACCGGGCCCGTTCTCTCGCGCCGACGAGAGAGAAGCACAGGGGGAAACTCTGGCTCCTCCGGGAAGGATCAGAAGGCTGCTTTTTCCACAGCTGAGGAGAAGTGGTTGGGGAATGGTGGCTGGGAAGAGTTGCCCTGTCTTCACCCCAAAGTGAACTTCAGGGGCTAGGAGAAGGACCTGGTCAGTCCTGACCAAGGGCACTTCCTGAGGACAGCCTGATCGGGCTCGGGGACGCGAAGCTGACCTGACATCTCCTGCGGGCCGGGGAGGCAGCTGCGGTGCCGGGGCCGCGTCCGAGCCCCTCGGGGCGCGCCTCCATCCAGGAACGCGCAGAACTAATGGCCCGGAGGCGCCGGCGCGCGCCTGCTGCGGGGCCGGAAGGGGGGCCGGCCGGGACGGGAGGGCGCGCGGGAGCCGCTGTCGGCTGGGGGCGGAGAGGATGCACTGGAGAGGGACTGGGCACTGAAGGCGCGCCTGGGGAAACGTGGAAGCGGGGGCTGTGCCGGCAATTTGCCCCTAGTGGGGCGTACGGAGCGGAGAGGGCACGCCCCTTCGCTCCTGCCCCCACAGAGCACTGTGTAGAAGGGCTGAATCTCCCCGGGGGAGGAATACTTCCGAGAAGTCGTTACAAGCGAAATAGGTGTACGGCAAGGAAATGGGGAAGCAGAAGACGGGTGGTGGTGGTTCTGCTTGAGCCTCACTATAAAGATATTTGTGCATTCGTTCCCGTCACTTCAGGTGCTATGGTCTGTTCATCCTTAACAAATGCTGTTTTGTTCCAAGTAAAACAAAAATTCGGAGGTAAAAGCTTGGTCAACGGAAAATAAGACCCTGGGTCTTACCCAGCCGAGGGACTGAATATTCTAACGGACTATGGCCAAACCATATGTGATAGTAGAACTCCGACCTAGTACCTCTGTAGCAACCCGCCCAGGACCGGCAGGACTTGGTCTTTGGCACCTTCCATGTATTTTTAACCGCGGCTTCCAACTCGGGACCAATCAGAGGAAGCCAAATATGCTTTCTAAACCAATCACATAAGAGGCCTTATTTCTCTTAGCCCTCCTCCAACTTCCTGGTGCCAACAACCTCCAATCGGAGCAGACCTAAGGCCTTCCTCCCTCCGCCCCCACTTCACTGTTAAGCTCTCCAGTTCTTCGAGGTGCCTGAGTCTCTACCAAACGTGGTGATGACATCTGACTCCCTTGCGATGGCAAACTTTTATTAACCTGTTTTCATTTGTTGGTCCTCATTTATTTCTAAACAATGAAAAGGCAGTGGAAAATAGAACATCCTTGGGATTGAAAAGGTTCCCTTGAAAAATTTAAAAATTCTGAATATAAAGCATGTCATCTCCCACCCATATTTTTAGAAATTCTTTTTGGGGTGCTGGGGATTGAACCCAGGGTCTCACACACGGCTAAGCAAGTGCTCCACCACTGATCTACACTCCCAGTCCCACCCAGATTTTAAAATATGTACTTGTGCAAGGAAATAACCCTGTACCTTGTGCTCATACTAGAGAGAAGGGCACTGAGTAGCTTCTCAATGAGATGATAATGTGTGAGACCTTGTTTACTCTTCCCAAGTAAAAGACAACTGGGGATATAGCTCAGTTGGTAGAGTGTTTGCCTCCCAAGCACAAGGTTATGGGTACGAATCCCCAGTACCCCAAAAAACAAAACAAAAATCAGACTGGTCCAATTAAAAGACATGTGAAGGGCAGGTGGATCACGAAATGAGTGGGAGGGTAAAGAGTCTAAGTCTTCTATCTGGTGGGGTCTCTCCTAGGCCACCCAAGGAATGGGACTGGGCAAAGGAATGGGGTTCACATCCACAGATAAACTGTGACCTTCCAAAGAAATCAGGTTGAGGTAATGACAAAAACAATAGTTAAGGAGCTAAAGCCTTTAAAGATTCTTCATAATGTTTTGTTTTGTTTTTGATACCAGGCATTGAACCTACGGTTGCTTAACCACTGAGCCACATTCCCAGCCTTTTTTTATATTTTATTTAGAGACAGGGTCTCACTAAGTTGCTGAGGCTGGCTTTGAACTTGAGATCCTGCCTCACCTAGGATTACAGGCGTGCAACACCATGCCCAGCTTTTGTAATGGTCTTTTAAGATAGTCAAATGCCCTCACTACTCATTTATGTCAGCCCTTTTTGTTTTCTGGTCACAATCATAAATGGCTTAGAATTAAGCTATGAACTCTTAAATCTTTTAGGTTCCATTTAGTGGCTGATAGGTCCAACTGTCAGTACTTTTTTCTCCCAAGTTCAAACAGATTAGCAAGAATCACACAAAATGTGACACTTTAGAAATACACATAAATTATTTGCTAATGCACATGGTATTCTTATATTTATACAATGTTATAGGAATTCAGTCTTTTGGCCTTTTCGTTAACATTGAGTTTGGTAGCTGTTGGTGGTCTGCAATAAATATTGTTTCTGGAGTGTTTGCTATCCCCAGTGTAGTTACCTATTAATTGCACTACTCTAAAATATATTGGCCATTTTCATGTTTTGTTTTGTTTTTTGATGTGGGGGATCGAAGAACCCGGGGGTGCTTTACCACTGAGCTACATCCCAGCCCTTTTTTATTTTCTTTTATCTATTTATTTTGAGACAAGGTCTCAAAAGTTACTGAGGGCCTTGCAAGTTGCCAAGACTGGCCTCGAACTTGGCAACCCTCCTGCCACAGCCTCCAGAGTCACTGGGATTACAGACATGTGCCACTGTGCCAGGCTTCATGGTATTTTTAGTCAATCTAACTCTTCCAAATTCCTATCCAACCCATCCCACTTTTTGGACTTTGAACTATGAAGTTGTTAACTTCATAGTTAACTTGACTGTTGGTGGGTTCCTACAGAACCTGTCTATAGGAGGGACATTTTAAAAAGGAAAAAGATTAACATGTTTGAGGTATTCAATATCTCTGCTTGAAACACAACAGAACACAAATAGAACTGTCATCTTAGGAATGAGCCCTGGGAAGGTGGCTTATAGCTAAGAAGTGGGCAATTCTGTTCTGAGAGTCATGGTTGGGTTAATTATCATCTGTGGGATCTCTTCAGTGCAGAGATATTCATATTGACCTTCCTTGCTCTTCATCTGTTTGATGAAGATTCTTTTATTTATTTTTCCTAAAAATAAGATGAAACTAAAAATGCTACCTGGAATCCAATCACAATCCTGGGCCTTAGCACATATTGTTCATCAATCTCACATCTTGACCTCATTTGTTTTCCTAAAAATAACTATAAGAAAAAAAATTACAGGTTACTTTACACTTGGTTTCATTTTTACTTCAATTTAAAATATTTAGAACCTAGAATTCCAAGGACCTGGAATGTTTGGTTTTATGATAATATCTAAACACCCAAATGTGTGGAGTCTTTTGTGGGTTTTGGAGGTGGGGGTTGTTTCTTGTACAAGGGATGGAACCCAGGAACACTTCACCGCTGAGCTACATCCTCAGCCCTTTTTATATTTTATTTTGAGACAGGGTCTTGCTAAGTTGCTTAGGGCCTCACTAAATTGCTGAGACTGGCTTTTAATTTGCAATCCTCCTGCCTTAACCTCCAGAGTTGCTGGGGTTACAGGTGTGTGCCACCATGTCCGGCTAAATACCCCAAATTTTTAACATGCTGAAATGTTAACTGAAATGTTAATCTTAACTTTCTAGGATTTTAAAACTAGTTTAACTCAAATTACAAGCAAATGTATTTATTACCTAAAAAAATAAAATTGGGGGATGTGGCTCAGTGGTACAGCACTTGCCTAGCATGCTTAAGGCCCTGGGTTCAATCCCCAACCCTGAAAAAAAACACAATTTAAGCAGGACATAGTGGCATATGCCTACATTCCAGCTACTGGAGATTGGGAGGGATGAGGCTGGAGAACCACAAATTGGAGGCCAACCTGGGCAACTCAGTGAGACCCTGTCTCTAAATAAAAAGGGCGGGGATATAGCTCTGCAATAGAGCACCCATGGGCCCCTGGCCCCGGATTTGATCCCTAGTACTACAAAAAAAGAAAAAAGTTTTACCCATGCCATGTCCTTAATAAAATGATTATATCCCACCTGGCTAAGCTTTATAGTATAGCACTTACCCTCTTTCAATGATTTCCAGTATAATATTCTGCTTTTCCAAAAGATGGTTCTTTTTTTTTTTTGGTACTGGGATCAAACCCAGGGACATTCCACCACTGAGCCACATCCCCAGCCCCATTTTGTATTTTATTTAGAGACAGGGCCTCACTGAGTTACTTAGGGTCTCGCTAAGTTGCTGAGGCTGGCTTTGAACCTCCTGCGATCCTCCTGCCTCCCAAGTGCTGGGATTACAGGCGTGCGCCACCACACCCAGCCAAAAGATGGTTCTATACATGAAGTTCTTTTCCAAATATGATTAACATCTGATGTTCACTAAAAAGCAAATGAGTCCAAGGAAGCCAATCCTTTTTTTGTTGTTGTTTTTTGGACTTCATAGCAGGTAAATATTGCCTTTTCAACTATACACATGAAGAAAATGAAGCAGCATCAGCCACTGAGGGCTTACTAAGGTTGTCCTCGGAGAGGTGGCAGACTGCACTGAAATAATACATTCTAAGCAAGTGTCTCTAATTCCTGAGAGACCACACCAGCACTTTTTGCTGGAATAAATGTTCTACCTCCAGCCAGGCGCAGTGGCGCACGCCTGTAATCCCAGTGACTCAGGAGGCTGAGGCAGGAGGATCGCGAGTTCAAAGCCAGCCTCAGCAACTTAGCGAGGCCCTAAGCAACTCAGTGAGACCCTGTCTCTAAAATAAAAATACAAAATAGGGCTGGGGATGTGGCTCAGTGGTCGAGGGCCTCTGGGTAATCACTCGTACAAAAAAAAAAAAAAAAAAAAAAAAGAATACTTTGGTCTACTCAGATCAAGGAAAAACTAATGTCATTTTTTGTCTCAGATGCTTTGATCCCTTGGGTACATTGTGAGTTAATTCAGGGGCAGCTACAGACAAGTAACATTGTGATCTTGTTGAATTGCAATGTCATTGATATGTTTACCATGTCCCCTTTGTACCCAAGACTCTGTGACAAGACTCTAATTTCTCAATAAACTTCTTTGCAGGGAGCCTGAAGAGTCATGAATACTGCCCAGCTCTGGTTTCCTGCCACTCGTTAATCTGCAGAACCTTTTATTAGTCGTTGAAAATAGAACTGTCATCTTAGGAATAAGCCCCGGGAGGGTGGCTTATAGCTAAGGAGTAGGCAATTCCATCCTGAGAGTCATGGTTGGGTTAATTATCATCTGTGGGATCTCTTCAGTGCAGAGATATTCATATTGACCTTCCTAGTTCTTCATCTGTTTGATGAACTTCAAAGACTACTTTTTATTATGTTATCTGTCCCCCGATTATCCTCTATATCCCCCTTTAGTGTTTCCCAGTTTCTTTTCTTTTCTTTTCTTTTCTTTTCTTTTTTCTTTTTTTCTTTTTTCTTTTTTTTTTTTTTTTTTTTTTTTTTGTTACTGGGGATTGAACCCAGGGGCACTATCCACTGAGTCACATCCCCAGCCCTTTTTATATTTTATTTTGAGACAGGGTCTTGCTAAATTGCTTAGGGCCTTGCTAAATTGCTGAGGTAGGCTTTGAACTCAGAATCCTCCTGCTTTAGCCTCCTGAGCTGCTGGGATTACAAGTATAAGCCACTACTCCCAGCTATGCTAGAGTAATTTTCCCAGTAATATCACTATCCACCTCAGTCATTCTCCATTACCTTTAGAATAAAATTTAAACCACTCCCTTCTCCCTTCAGAATAAGTAGGAGGTCCTTAGAACCCCTTCCTCCTAACCCCATGAATGGAAGTTAGGGCTACTGATCTTTGGGTCCTTTTTTTTTTTTTTTTTGAAGTATCCTACAAATTTTAATTTCTAAACAAGTAAATATCAGTCTTCATAACCCTCCGAAGCAAAAAGCTTTCAGGAGTCCTTTCTCATTATGAAAATCAAAAAGGTCCTGAAAGCCAAAAAGTGAGATGACCACTGGAGGTTATGCCCAGTACCTGGGCCATTTCTTGTTCTGACCTCAGAAGGAGCCATTGAAAGGAAATTTCAAACACTGGGTATAACTGGATTTTTGTCCATAAGTACAGGAAGCTCTTGGTGGTAACACTTTTGGATTCCCAGATAGCATGTTTGGTGGTTGGTGGCTGGTGACTGATAGTTGTGGCCTTCTG
This sequence comes from Glaucomys volans, assembly GCA_020662805.1. Taxonomy (NCBI): domain Eukaryota; kingdom Metazoa; phylum Chordata; class Mammalia; order Rodentia; family Sciuridae; genus Glaucomys; species Glaucomys volans. The sequence goes on from JAJEJO010003532.1 coordinate 105,542, forward strand.
ACACTGTTTGTTAAAATTTGTTTTTTATTTTGTTTTGTTTGTTGTTTTGTCTTATTTTTGGCTAGCATCCTTAGTTGTCATTTTATATTAGAATGTGTAGTGAGAATAATCACTACTCCTGCTGCCAGGGCCCAGCTCCTGCTGAGACCACCTTCATGGATATTATCAGGTCCTGAGGGCCATCAGGCAGAGGGGTTTTGTCCAGGTGAAACTAGCCTGCCATCTTCTCACTGGGACAGAAGTGGCAGTGAAAGTTCAAACAAAGGTAGCTGCACTTCCCTATCCTATCCAAACGGGATGTGATGATGGCCATGGAACACTGAAATGTGATCCAGCTCTTTCAGGTCATTGGGATCATGGAAAATATCTACATCTTCATGGTGGGGGAGAGCTACAGCACCGGAACCCAGAAGCTGGTGGCATGCAGGGGAAAGAGGCCCGGAGTTCAGATAGATATTGAGTGTTGTGTGCTACTGCCATGAGAAGGGTATGAAGCACCTAGATCTGAAGGCGGAGAACATCCTGGTGGATGCCAGAGGCAACATCAAACTCATTGACTTCAGCCTGAGCACCAGGTTCACAGTTGGGCAGAAACTGAACAAGTTGTGAGGCACACTTCCTGGCCCTTGCCCCTGAAGTCATCCAGTGGAAAGAACATGAGGGCCCTCCCAGTACATGTCTGGAGCCTGGGTGTTATTCTGTATTTATGATCACAGGGAGCCAACGATTAATGGCAATGACATTCCCTCATGTTTCCAAGGGTGCATGAAGCCTCATAAATGAAATACTAATGGTGGACTCCATTCAGAGGTTCACAGAGCAAAAGATGGGGCACCAGTGGTTGAGCCAGGGTGAAGACTATTCACCCAGTCTTTCTAGTGAGCCACTCCCCAAACACCTGGACCCCACAATTATGACAATCATGTTTGACATGCTTTATGACCCCTATAATACCTGGGTTTCCTGAGCAAATCGAAAACATAATGAGGCCATGGCTATGTATCTGGTACTCCAGCACCAGAAAACTCAGGGCAGGCTGCATGTTGGGCCTCACCCAGGCCCTGCAGAACTTCCAGTGTCCACCAAAAAAGAAGTGCCAGTGAACCTGCCCCTCCCACCTTCCCCTTGCCCTGTGAGCAGCCGCTGACTGAGGAGGCCAAGTAGTTAGGGCAGAAGGGCAGCAGAAGTGTCAGCAATGCCACCATTCATCTTCACTTCCTGCACTCAAGGACACCCATGTCCAGCATGGCCTCCCCACACGATCTTGTGTCCCACAGGCCCTAACCCTGGACAGTCCTCACTAGGTGGGTCGCAGGAGACAGCAGCATGTTCTCCCAAGGTACCTCTACAGAGCAATCCCATGACAACAGCAAGGGCTATTGGAGGATTGCCACCTTCATTCAATAACTGTTGCTACATGCCATGCTTCGGTGGGCCAGAATTCAGAAAAAAGTGGTACAATGGAAGGAGGGCAGAAACATGCTAGATTCAGAGATAGTGGCTCCAATGCCAGATAAACCAATGGACAGCCAGAAGACCCTGAGCTCTATGGATTCTGACATCATGGCTTGGGCATTTGTCAGGCATGAACTCAAACAGCAGCAGGAGTGAGGTGTGCAAACTGGCTCAGGCTTCACACAAGTCCCAGCCAGGAGCACATCTGGATCCACCAGGAATCTCCTCTGCCCCACCTTGAGCCATTGTAGATGGAGACTCAATCCTCTCTTCCTACTGTAGATGGAGATTCTCCCCTTGAGCCAGTGTAGACTCAATTATGTTTGAGATAAAAGTATTCTCCTGCCGGGTGCGGTGGTGCATGACTTTAAACCCAGCAGCTCTGGAGGCTGAGGCAGAAGATGGCGAGTTCAAAACCAGGCCTCAGAAACTAAGCAGGGTCCTGAGCAACTTAGTGAGACCATCTCAAAATATAAACTAAAAAGGGCTGGGGACGTGGCTCAGTGGTTAAGCGCCCCTGGGTCCAATCCCTAGTACCAAAAAGAAGAAGAAAAGGAAAAATTGTCTTTGATTTTTTTTATTTCATCATTTCTTTCTGCTCCTCCTACATGCTTTCCCTGATGGGACACTACTTAAAATAGTGTCCCTGCCCACTTACTCTGTATTCATTAAATTATCTGGAGTTATTTTGTTCACATTTATTGCCTCTGCCCTCCCAAGAAGTACACCCAGCTCAGATCCACTTCCCCATTGAGCTCTGCCGATTCATCCCAAACCCTCCATTGGGCTCCCACCACTCAGAGCTCTTTCATTGCTAAAAGTGCTACAACAAGGTTTTTGCAGGATAATTATTAGTAGTGCTCCTGCTTATCCTCAAAAGTTTCCCAATTTGGACAATAAGTTATATAATCACTATCTTTATAGCTTTGAATCATAAGCCATTTGTAAACAGGTCTTGTTTCCAAGCTCAGTGAGGACAGGAAAAAAGTCACATTCATCTTTAACCAAAACACTTAGTAAAATATTTTGTATACACACAGAATTCAGGAAGCGTTTGGTGAATGGTTTGGATAATAGATTAAAATAAGGCAATGTATGTGAAGAGACTAGCACAATATCTACACAGAGTAAATGTGTCAATTCTTTTAAAAGTTCAATAATATTACTTTCCCATCTCTCAGAGGACTCTAAACGTTATGTCTCTCAAGATCTTTGTTTATTGTTCATGCTATACAATATAATAACAAGATATGAACTGGTTTGTTTGCCCTTATTGAGTTTTTAGTTTATTGTGTTCCTTGTAGTAGATCAAAAGCTCATTTAAAACAGGTATCATGTTTTATAGTTCTTCATTGTGCATAGCAGAACTAGTCCTTATTTGTAAATCAGTTGATATAGAGATGTCAATACTTATTGACTGGTGAATTTGCAGAAGAGTGAAATTGTAACATTGGTATCAGGTTATATGCTACGGTCAGTGACGTGAGTGTCAAGATCACCTCTATTTTGAAATGCATATCTCCACATTCTTGCAGGCAGCTTCACATATCTTCACTCCTATCATTTTCAGTAACTACAATGATACAGGTACAAATAATCAAGTAATCTTTATACCAAAAGCACATTGTCTTTTGGAAGTAGGAGAATGACTTTGGAATAATAAGACCTGGGTTTGAATTCCTAAGTTATCCAATGTCCCCACGCCAGCTTTCTGATCTGTAAAAAAGATGACACATGCCTCTGGGGAGACTGTAAGAAGCGTAAATGAGAAATACATATAAAATGCTTAGCATGGGACCTGACTCATTGCAAGCCTCAGTAACAATAGCTATTTTTACAGTAGGCATTCTAGGCAACTTCAAAGCTTATTTTGCTGGGCGTGGTGACGCACGCCTGTAATTCCAGCACTTGGGAGGCTGAGACAGGAGGATTGAGAGTTCAAAGCCAGCCTCAGCAACTTCATGAGGTCCTAAGCAACTCAGTGAGACCCTGGTCTCTAAATAGAAATACAAAATAGGGCTGGAGATGTGGCTCAGTGGTGGAGTGCTGGGTTCAATCCCCTGTACCAACAAAAAAAAAAAAAAAAAAAAAAAAAAAGCTTGTTTCAATGCTAAAGGTGAAGCTGTGAAGCTAGCTAATGTAATTAAGTTCTCAAATTTTCACTTAAATCTTGTTCCTAGTGTCAATGACAAGCTATAATATTGTTCATTCAACCACTTATCCTTTTGTTTATTCATTCATTTTTCATTAATTTATTCAATGCCAAGTGCACAATAAATGCTTATTAAGTACTATTGAGTGAATAATAAGATCTTGAGGGAAATTAAGATTTTGGGGGGGCATGCCCTCAATGATACTGCCACATGAGCACAAAATGCCTTGTCATCAGGACCAGGTCATTGTGCTGGATGCTTAAAGTGCAAACCCAGTCACGTCACCTATCTGGAGCACAGCCAAGAAGACAGAGCATTCCTTTAAGCCTTCTAATCTAAACCTACTCACAACAGATGACGGCCTCATACTTAATGGGAAAAATCAATGTCACAGAACTCTATTGCTCAATTTCCCTTCTCCACCTCTACATTGTCTCCCACAGACTCTAGCCTTACCTCCTTCCCTGCTATCTCTTCCCTCCACCACCCCCACCTCTCTGGCACTATTGAGCAAATTTCTACCACTGTTCAAATCACTTGGTATCAGAGTTAATTTGGCTGTGAATTTGTCCTCCACAAGGACTGGATCTATCTGTGTCTCATTCCTTTTGTGTCCAACACATGGCCTAACATTTGGTAGGTGCTTAGTACACATTTACTAATGGGGTTCTTTTTTTCTTTTTGTTTTTTTGGTACTAGGGATTGAACTCAGGGGCACTCAACCACTGGGCCACATCCCCAGCCATTTTTTATATTTAGTTAGAAACAGTGTCTCACTGAGTTGCTTAGGACCATGCTAAGTTGCTGAGGCTGGCTTTGAACTCCTGATCCTCCTGCCCCAGCCTCCTGAGCCACTGGGATTACAGGCGTGTGCCACCACACCCAGCTTGATGAGGTTCTTGGATCATCTACCCCTTCCCTTTAGTCTCCTTTTCAAGAAATAACCCTTCCAAAAGACCTATACATTATCTCAGTCTCCAACTCCTTATCCTAGACCTTTCCCTCTTCTTCCACATCCAATCTCTCACCAAGTCTATAGGTTCAACCACTAAAAAACATTTTCTGAGTCTATCCACTCCTTATTGCCCCACTGCCTCCACCCTATGCAGATAGAATTGTCTTCCCTTGGCCCGTTTCCTGGTGTAGTGTCCTTACTTGGGCTATTTACCCTCTTGCCTTACCCCAGTGTATTCTGCAGGGAGCTTTTATGTTATTTTAAAAATGTTGATGACATCACTAGCCTGCATTTTCAATAGCTTTCCAGTGATCTGAGAACATGCTCCAAATTCCCTGCCCTGGTCTAGAAGGCTCTACATGACCTGAAGTCTGTTTTTCTCTCCTACTTTATCTCATGCCACTCCCCTAGTTGCTCATTCCGCTCCAGTCATTGTGGCCTTTGGGAATCTTGACCAGTTAACTCTCTCCCACCTCAGGACCTTTGCACCGATTGTTTTGTTTATCTGGAGCATGCCTCCCTGCTTCTTCTTATTCTTCAGGTCTCCAAGTAAGTGTCATACCGTAAAGTCACCCTCCCACCATCTCTCCCTGCTCTCTCTCTCTCAGGACCTGTTTTTTTTTTTTTAAATCAGCTAATTATTTTATTTCTTCACTTGCCGACTTGCTTATTGCTTGTCTCCCCTGTTAAAATATAAACTGCAAGTGAATGGGGACCAAGTCTTCTCCATTGTGTCCCTAGTGCCTAGTACAGACCCTAGAGCAAAGAATATACTGCACAAACATTCACAAGTGAATATAGGAATGAGTACTCTCACTATCTTTATTTTTTATTAATTAAATTTTATTAATTAATTTTGGGGGATGGAACCCAGGGATGTTTTCCCATTGAGCTACACCCCAGCTCTTTTTCTTTTTTCTTTTGAGATGGAGTCTCACTAAGTTGTACAGGCTGGTCTTGAACTTGTGATCCTCCTTCCTCAGTTTTCTGAGTAACTAGGATTACAGGCAAGGCTACCACTTCCAGCACCCTCACTATCTTTAATTGCAAAGTGCCTAGCTCTTTTGATTTCATCATTTTAACTTGCAAATAGTTTGATTTCCCAGACAGAAGACATCTTTGTCTCCTCCTGCCCCCAAGTTCCTGCTTTATTTCTTCTGCCAAAGAAGAGTAAGTTCTGTATAGACTTTATCCACTCCAGATCTGTAAAACAGCTCTCACTGTATCATGGGTGACCTTTATTGTTAATCCAGTGACATATGCTCCCATTTCAGCCCACTTGACCTTTCCACAGCCACATTTCCTAAATTTTGTTCTGCACAACACTAGTCTCTTGAGCTGCTCGGTGAAAAAGTATATTCTTGTTCCTCTTCTTACACACTTTTGTAGTACCTTTATTGTACCCGAAGAAAATAAAATCATCCAAACCAATCACGTAAAACCAAAAGAAGCCTTTATTTTAGCTGGCCAGCGACAATTGCCCTTACTCCTAAAAGCGGGGTGCTGGGAAATTGCGTGTTAATTGTGTCATTGCCAACTTTTACAGGGCTCGGGATGGGATTAGGGCGGGGCTATAGGGTGCAGGAGGGATTAGGGCTGGGCTATAGGGAGGGGGGTTCGGTGGGGCTGACTCTCTCCTGATGATGGCACTGGAGAATCTTTTTGGGAAGTATAACACCATGTGCTTCAATGCCAACCACTGGGCACAAGTGCAATTAATTTATGTCTAACTTACCTGAGAGTTCTTGATGGCAAGAACCCTGTCTGTTTTGTTACTGTAATGACCTCATAATTCTAGGCATCCAAATAATGTGTAATATTTGCTAAACTGAATGAATGAATGAATGAAAGTGTTTCCCTATGGGAATTCACAATGTGATTTAGCAGTCTAATGTAAATTTCTACACAAATGTAAATATGTTCAAATCTGCTTAACCCGGGATTTCCCAAATTCAGTTGCCCTTAGCTCTCTTTGCTCTTCCAGAGCCCCAGCAGAATACCACCAAGCACCCTGAGGGACTTTTAAAAACACACGTTAAACATATTATTCTCCAGCATTGGACATTGATGAATGCTCACTATTTCTCCATATTTCTTTCCTTGGTTTCCAGAACTCCACCTTAGTTGGTTCTTTCCTCCTTTGAAGGTTATCTTTTCCCCAATCATGGCAGAATCACCAGTCATTAGGATGCTGACAACCACCAAGTCTCATAGCCCCCCAGGTTTGGGGTCCCATTTTATAACTTTGCATATGTCAAACAAAAATTACAGGAAAGCATTGTTTTGGACTAATCTCCTAAGCTTCTCAACAGACCAGACTAAAAATCGAAATGGAGTCAATCATACTAAAGTTCCATGTTATCTAACTGGAATTAAGTTGTTACTTGACCTTCTGAGCAATCAAAAGATGAGAGGTAACAGCCAGATTTCCCAAACAGTTCAGTTTCCAATGGCATGATAATGAAATTCCCTGTTTTAATCCTTACAGAAAAGGAACCGGATATTAATTATCTATTATTTCGGCCCTCCTATTCTCCCTTGCAAGGAAAGTAACTTTAAAATGAGCAATCTACTCTTTCTTCTGTGTTTCTGCTTTCTTCACCCCTTTGCAGTCTATAAAGCCAATCATTTCCATTCAGCTCATTGGAATACATTCCATTTTATGCAATGAAGTGTTCCCTGGTTTTTGGATCTCAAATAAACTACTTAAGATGTTTAAACTAAATTTGTTGTAGCTTTGCCTTTTGACCTGTGTATCACTTCTATCTCACTAGTCCTTCATTTTGATCACATCCAACCTCCTGCTCTTCTTTTATCATGTATCCTAGTATCACAAGCAGCCCAAGTCAGAAACCTAGGGGTCTTACTTATGATGCCCCTTGTCTCACCCCCTGAATTACACTGATTAACTTTACAAGTATTATAATGCTACAATTTAACACCATTGTTTATATCCACTGCCATTGTATTTTTTATTTTTATTTGGTACTGCGGGTTGAACCCAGAGGCACTTAATCACTGACTTATATCCCCAGTACTTTTTTTTTGAGATGGTCTGACTGAGGCTGACCTTGAACTTGCAAACCTCCCGCCTCACCCCTTCTATATCACTGGGATTGTAGACATGAGCCACCACACTCGGCATTATTTAAAAAAATAGTAAGAGGACTGTACAATTAGAAGGCAGTGTTCCTCTGCATCCCCTGTAGGGCATGTGCTGTTGCATCTCAGCATATTGCTTAGTACTGGGTTTTTCAGTAAGTATGATCATCCCTTGGAATTGGTTCCAGGACTTCCCTCAGATACCAAATCTGGGGAACGCTCAAGTCTCTGTTACAAAACGGCATAGTATTTGCATAGAACCTAAGTATATCCTCCCAAATCCTTTTGTTATACTACCCAAAAGAAATAGGATTCTCAAATACCATCAGGAGGGAGAGATGACCCCTCCTTTACCTCTTCCCCTCCCTGCAGGAGGGAGAGACAGCCCCACCCTAATCCCTTCCCCTTCCTAATACAGGAAGGAGGGACTGCTCACCCTAATTTCTCCCTCTCCCTGTAAATACTGGCAACAAAGGAACTGGCCCGCGATTCTTGACACATCACTTTTAGGTGTATGGGTGGTCATTGCTGGCCAGCTATAATAAAGGCTTATTTTGGCTTTATGTGAATGGCTTGGATGATCCTGTTGTTGTCGGGTATAACACTTTAAATCTAGATTACTTATTATAACCAAAACAATTCAAATGCTAGGTAAGTAGGTGTTATTTTGTTTAGGGACATCTGGGTGGGTTTTTTGGGAGCCTAAGAAGGGTGAGAAGACCTTAGCAGGTGTTGAGCCTGAATTGAGCAAAGAAAGCAAGTGCAGTGGTGCAGGGGTAGCAGCAGCCTGGAAGGGTATTAGAGCCCTCAGGAGTTAAGGAGGGCACCCAGACTGGGGGAGGAAGTCCTTTTAATATGAAGGAGACAGCAAGGCAAACAGAGAAAAGGGTACTTAAAACAGACTACACAGCCGGGCGCCGTGGCCCACGCCGGTAATCCCAGTGGCTCGGGAAGCTGAGGCAGGAGGATCGCAAGTTCAAAGCCAGCCTCAGCAAAACTGAGGCTGAGACTCTGTCTCAGTGAGACTCTGTCTCTAAATAAAATACAAAATAGGACTGGGGATGTGGCTCAGTGGTCAAGTGCCCCTGAATTCAAACCCCAGTAGTGAAAAAAAACAAAAACAAAAAACAGACTACACAGGGCTGGGGATGTGGCTCAGTGGTATAGCACTCACCTGGCATGTGTGAGGCTCTGGGTTCAATACTTAGCACCACATATAAATAAACAAAATAAAAGATCAATTGACAACTTAAAAAATATTTTAAAAAAAGACTACACAAAACAGACACTATGACTCTAATTTCCTCTCTTCCCTTCCTCTTGACTAATATATTCCAAAACTCTAAAACCAAGTGGACATCTGGGTGGGTTTTTTGGGAGCCTAAGAAGGGTGAGAAGACCTGGGTACCAGAGACTGAGCAGGGCAAGCAGGGCATCTGTCTAAGGGAACAGTGGCAGCCGTGCAGCTTGGGAGATCATCATCTGAGGAAAGTGAGGAGCCATCCCCACAGTCAACATGGTGTGTTAGAGCCCAGGTAGGGGCTGTATGTGACAGTGTCCCCCAAATGGATTATAGGTACCAAAGCAGAATGAGGAGTATCCTAGGGAGCAAGTGTCTGCAAGGAAGTTTTAGAGTCAAATGAAGTGAGGCAGTCCTCAGTGCAGGCAGGTTGAAAGAGCAAAAACAGGACGTTGGTTATACATAGGATGGTTGATCACATAAATGCTATATATTGAGGACATTGGGAGTCAGGTTTATCACTGAAAAGGAAGAAATCTACAGCTATAAAAATGAGAAAAATACCATAGTGTTGGCTGGACAAATAAATACAGATGCACGAGTCCATGAGTACACATACACACATTCCCTAGTTTTCTTCACCAAGACATCTTGGAAACAGCAGCATTCCAATAGCAATGAACAACTCCATTGCCCAAATTTGGGTCTCTAAATGCCATTCTCCACCAAAAGAAACCGGGGATCCTTTGGGAGGTGGTTAATTCCAGGATTGAAAGAGAAAGTACAAGATAAACTTGGACCATCTTGCTGTGGTGAAGTGTAAAGAAATACTTAAAGAATGTTGGAGACATGTCACAAAGATGTAGAAGGGGCTTCAAGGGGATTCCCCCAACCAAATCTGAGATCAAAATAAATAGAGTTAAAAGGTATAATCTACTGATTTTAATAGAATCCACATGTCCAAAATGATATAATCAATATAAAAATTAAGATAGTTTAAAAATAAATGAATGACTACATTTTTCTTTATAGTAGAATGAAAATTAATAAATTTAGAAGGAATAATAAAATTGAAAAATCACCATAAGTTAACCATTACAGTAATAATCACTCAGTTAAAAAATAAAATAAAAACTAAAAATAGTGAATAAAGTCTTGATGAGAAACAAACTATAATCATAGCCTCAAAGTACCTCCCACAAAATACATACTAATTACAAAATTTACAGTGGAAAAACCAAACAGAAACCACTTTAATCAAAGGGTCGAAATTAACATCCTCAATAATGGTACACATTGAAATCAGGAACCACCACACAGACGGCAATAAGAACACAAGTCACTTCTGTACTATTCCTGCTCCCTCCCAAAAAATGTATAACCAGGATTCAGTCACAAGGAAACTCAAACCTAGGGACATTCTATAAGCAAGTAACCTTTAAAAAAATATTGTCAAGGTCATGAAAAACAAGGACACCTCAAGGAAGTGTCCAGACTAAAAGAAGCAATAAACACAATGCACAGTCTTGGATTGGATTCTTTTACCGTATGGGGCAGTACTGGTTAAACATTCCTATTCTGAAAACCCAAAATCCAAATGCTCCAATACCTGAAACACCAGTAAAACACCCCAAGTAGAAAATTTCACACCTGCCCTTACATGATGGATTGCAGTCAAAACTCAGCCATATCAAAAATATCGTACATTAACTTCAGGGCAGCAGAAAGTTTTGCAGAAGAGAAAAAGTGATCATAGCATACTACGTAACTCACTTGTGAAAGGTATTCACATGGTCCTAATGACTTAACCTTAGTGAGGGGCTGGGGTTGTGGCTCAGTGGTAGAGCGCTTGCCTAGCATGTGTGAGGCACTGGGTTCGAGTCTCAGCACCACATATACATAAATGAATCAAATAAAGGTCTATCAAAAAAAAATAACCTTAGTGAGACTATTAAACTGACAAATTTGTTCTAAATCTTTTTCTATTCCTGGGTGATAAAATTTGGCTCAGTGCTACCTCTTTGTACTAGGCAACAGCAAACTAACTTGGTATTTAAACAAACTGCAAACTAACTTACATTATATTCTTGAAACAGATAACTGAATCTCAGCCAATCACAGGCTGCCAACTTATCACATCATGTCCATATCAGGCAAATACTGATTGCAGCCAATCAGGTTGTTTCTGTATGTTACTTCCCCAGATCTCTGGCTATAAATATAGCCTACACGTGTGGTGGGGTAGGGCATTGTAAACAAACTTCAGTTGGGATGCTGCCCAACTTACTTCTTACTCAAGTAAACTTCGTTAAATTTAACAATTTAATAACCAAAATTAGGATATAATTATATTAGGAATGGTGGAGAAGACATATAAACATATGGTAGTGGTGGAATGGTGTATGTGTATGTGAAAGAGAAATAAATCTTCATCTAACATAATGTAGAATCCAGTAGATAATGTCTAACACAGATAATTCAGTAAGTAGCCATAAAACTATGTTGTTCAAAATATTCTGGAACCAGGTCCAAGGCCATGCTTTCAGCTACTCTGGAGACTGAGGCTGGAGGATCACCTGAGCCCAGGAGTTAAAGACCAGCCCCGGAACCTAGCAAGACTCCAACTAAACAACAAACAAACATAAAATAAATATGGTGGAAAACAAAAGAGTCAGTTAAGGATGGAAAGTGTTGCCCGTGGGAAAGCAAGAGAGGTAGAAGGAATGAAGAAATACTATTTTTGGTTTTATGTTTAAGTTTGTGTGTGTGTTTAAGTTTTAAAGTGTAAATTCTTTAAACACAGGAGGGGAAAAGCAAAATTTAAGAAAGAAAAGCCTTTACCCAGTAGGGGAAAAGGTTCAAATTCAAACTGTTGAAAACTCGTTTTGAGGAGTCCTCTGTTTTAGAAAATTTATTCCCCAGGCATCTTAGGGCCCCTCCTCGCTGAAATCATTCATTGAATGTTGAAGGTTCTGGCATGCTGTGGGGTTCAGAGAAGGGAGACTGGCCTCAGCAAATCTGTTTGTCAAGTGTTGATGAACTTTTGAGTATCTAGACTTCAGGAAGTGTGTGAGCCCTTTTCAGAGCATACTTTTAGTATTATATGCAATTTAACACATTTGATTATTTGAAAAGCTATATGGCGTAGCAAGTTCTATATTAAAAATGTGAGACAGGTAAAGATCTTTATTTATGATAAACTGTATTCATTTATAAGGTAAATCATTAATTTATCAATCTATAAAACTAATAAACTGCTGGGTGCAGTGGTACACGCCTGTAATTCCAGCTGCTTGGGAAGCTGAAGCAGGGGGATCGAAAGTGCAAAGCCAGCCTCAGCAACCTAGTGAGGCCCTAAACAACTCAGGGAGACCCTAAATAAAATGTAAAAAAGGGCTGGAGATGTGACTCAGCAAAACAAAACAAAAAAACAATTAACTGGGCATGGTGACTCATACCTATGTTCCCAGTTAGTTGAGAGGCTAAAGCAGGAGGATTGCAAGTTAAGGCCAGCCTGGGCAACTTAATGAGATTGTATCTCTTAATAAACAGGGCCAGAGTGCCTCTGGGTTCAATCCTGTCAAAAACAAATAGACAAACATAATCCTGTTATCTCAAATCATTGATGGGGAGTTTCTGTATTAGTCAGTTTTCCATCTTTATAACAAATACCTGAGATAAGCGAACTTATAAAGAGAAAAGGTCTATTTGGGCTCACAGTTTTAGAGGTTTCAGTTCATGGTTGATTGGCCCCCTTGCTTTGGACCTGATGTGAGATAGCACATCAGGGCAGCAGTGTGTGGTGGAACAAAACTGCTCACCTCATGAAAAGAAAAGGAAGAGACTGGGGTCCCAAGTCTTTGCCTTTAAGGGTACACCCCCAGTGACCTGAAGAACTCCTACTAGGCCCCAATTATTAAAATTTCTATCAGCTTCCACTAGCCCAAGCCTCTTACACCTGGGCCTTTTGGGGTGATTCAAAATCCAAACTAGCCAGGCACAATGGCGCATGCCTGTAATCCCGGTGACTCAGGAGGCTGAGGCAGGAGGACTGCCAGTTCAAAGCCAGTCTCAGCAATTTAGCAAGGCCCTAAGCAACTCAGCCAGATCCTGTATCTAAGTAAAATGTAAAAAAGGGCTGGGCATATGGCTCAGTGGTAAAGTGCCCCTGAGTTCTATCCCTGGTGGGAAAAAAAAAAGATCCAAACTATAGAAGTGTTAATGTAAAGTTTGTATTTGTCAGAACTCTTTTGGTTCCAGATGGCAGAAATCCAACTTCAACCAATTTTTGAAACTAATTTAAATAAAATAAAAATATTGGGCCGGGGATATAGCTCAGTTGATAGAGGGCTTGCCTCACAAGCACAAGGCCCTGGGTTCAATCCCCAGCACCACAAAAGTAATAATAATAATAAATAAATTATATATATACATATATATGTTATATGTATATATATGTATATATATGTTTTATATATATATGTATATATAAAACACTGAGTCGATGTGGGGGGTGAAGCTCATGCAAACTGCAAAGTCCAGGAGGAGTAAGGTATTCAAATGATATTGTCAAGCCTGTCCCTCCTCTTCTCTCAGCTGTTTCCCACTGTGCTAGACTCTTCATGTGGCAGCAAGGTGGACTCTGGCAGGTCGGGTTTATCTGGTTTTTATAGCATTAAGATAAGTTCAAGAAAACTGCTCTTCTAATCACTCACTCTGACAAAAAGCCCAGGGCAGATTCTAACAGACCCACCTCGTGTCCATTCCTGAACCAATTATTAATTGGTATTGGAGACGGAATATTCTGATTGGGAAGGCCAGGGCTGTGGCCCATAGACAGTGGTTGCAAAGATCAGATGAACACTTTGTAACTTGGGATGAATGGTGCAGATGTAATAATTACCACCCGCCTGTGCAGATTAGGGACTATATGAGAGGAAAGAGACTCTAATAGAAAACTGTATTCCAAGAGCTGAGCGCAGAAGACATGGAGTGAATAACAGGTAGGGTGACAGGAAAAACTGTAAACATCCTACATAAATACTTCAGAAGTACAGTTTTCTGGGACATTTTGTAATCAGTCACGTCATTATATCCCATTATTATCATTACTATTTATTTTTAAAAGATTTAGATATGTTAAAAAATAAAACTAGTGATTAGAGAAGTCTATCCGGAATGACTCTTCCCAAAGTCCCCAGGTGGGTGATTTAGCAGGGACTCTTTCCTAGTAGAGCATTAATGTACTAGGGAAGACGGTGTATGCTCATTACAAGACAGAGTTTAATGAGAACCAAGTTAGTTGTTCCTTCATTAAACTCTACATAATAACTATGTTTTTATTTCCACTCTCAAAGACAGAATATTGAGTTGGGTGGGTCTACTAAAGTAGGGCGGTCTTCATGTTTTCATGTTAAGCTTGCTTGACCAGAGCATGCTTCTCTAAAAATACACTCAATCTCCTCACATATAAGATGTAAACACATCCCTCTCTATACATCTGTGTTGAATCTCTTTGGTTCTCTTTTGCAGTTTCCTCCTCAGTAGTGTGTTGGAACTTGCTCTAGGCAACACAAAGGACAAGCAGGTGCTGAGCTCATTGATTTTTCAGGCTGACAGTGCTTGTCCCAGAAGATGAAATTTCCCCCTTTTCCCATCTTCCAAACAGCTCTGACATTAGATCCCCTGTTGCTGCAGAACATTTCAGGAGCTTCTATTCGAGTCAACTCTCCTCCCCGCCAGCCATCAGGGATGTGGCCATACTCCACGAAGTGTGTCACCACGCCCTTCCCCAAGTCACCACTATACCAGAAAGAAGAGGGGAGAAAAAGGAAAGATAGAGAATAGTTAATACATAGTTTATTTGTGAACTTTCCAGACTTTGATTGCTCCCCACAATCTCTTTCCTTTGCATTTGGGCCTGTGACAACCTAATTCTGAATTTTACCTAGATCACTCATTGTTTTGGGTCACTTTTTTGTGCCAATACGAATACATCTCATTGCCTGCTTGAAGCTCTATGCCTATGCATAAAAATTACTATTTCCTAGGGCTGGGGATATAGCTCAGTTGGTAGAGTGCTTGCCTTGCAAGCACAAGGCCCTGGGTTCAATCCCCAGCACCACAAAAAAAAAAAAAAAAAGAGAGAGAGAGAGAAATTACTATTTCCTAAGCCAAAGGCCAAATGTTCTCTCTGATATGTGGATGCCAACACACAATTGGAGAGCGGAGAATAGAAATTCATTGTATTAGACAAAGGGGAATGAAGGCAAGGTACAGGGGATGGGAATAGGAAAGACAGTGGAATGAATCAGACATAACTCTCCCATGTTCATATATGAATACGCAACCAGTGAAACTCCACATCATGTACAACCACAAGAATGGGATCCTAATTAGAATAAGTTATACTCTATGTATGTATAATATGTCAAAATACACTCTACTGTCATATATATCTAAAAAGAACACAATTTTAAAAATTATTTTATATATAAAAACTTACTATTTCCTTATGTAGCTATTTGATAGGAAATGAAACAGTAATACCAAAAGTATCCCTAATTCCTAATTCCAATCAATACAGATCTACACACACACACACACACACACACACACACACACACAATTACAGAAATGAATCTTAGCCTTGGGAAGTTCCTTTGCACACAGAATGTACAAGTTGGGAGACGAATACCCATTTATTCAAGAGTGGATCCACACCAGGAGAGGGAGATTGGGAGGGGAAGCTGGGGGAGAAGGTAACTTGATGGGAAGATGCAAAAGGTAACTGAGTTGTGACCATGAGAGACACCAGGGGCAGAGCTAAGGGTGAAATTCAGTAGTCCCACTATAGGAAATTAGTTGTATTTGTTTATGTTTCCATGGCAACCAAAGTACCTTAGAAACAGGAAATAGGCCAGGTGGGGAAATAAAGAGAAGTACAAATCCCCAAATTATGACACTGTCAACTGGACCTTAAGAGAGCAGGTTGCAGAGGTTTTTTTTAAATTAATCTTTATAGAAATGACTTGTTTTTATATTTAGTACTTTATATATTTTTTCTTCTGCAGTCAACCTATTTGAGGACAAATCTTTGAAGACAGACACATACAATGACTTCATTTCAACCCTTTTTTGTTGGTTGGTTTTGTTTTTCCTTTTTGATACTGGGATGGAACCCAGGGCCTTGCACATTTTAGGCAAGCACTCTACCACTGAGCTACACCCTGAAGCCAAAATGGAGAATTCGCCTTTTTTTGGTCTTCTTTTTTCCCCCATTTTTGGGATTTATTTCCACTAGAAACCCTATCTAGATCAGAGAAAAGTGTTGTAGCCATGTTACTGCTGATACATTGATATTGATTCACCCTTATCGACTCAGAATTAAACTAATGTAGTAGGTGCTGTCTATTTTTTCACTTGCCCTATACCCTTTTCTGGGGTCATCCCCCCTTCACTCTGCCACTGCACTCATTTTACACAAACTCTTTTTCTTTTTAATGTTTTTTGTAATTGTGTATGGATAGCAGACCTTTATTTTATTTGTTTATTTTTATGTGGTGCTAAGGATCGAACCCAGTGCCTCACACATGCTAGGCAAGCGCTCTGCCACTGAGCCACAACCCAAGCCCACACAAACTCTTTAATGATTCTCGGGTGCTTGCAGATAAGGGACCACACTATTTTTCTGTTTGAATTTTTTTTGAGATGTGGTTTTTCTGTATTGCCCAGGTTGGTCTCAAACTCATGGGGTTAAGTGATTCTCTGGCCTCAGCCTCCCCAGCAGCTGGGACTACAGGCACATGGCACCGCACATGGCCAGCACCACACTTTTTAGAAGCATTCAGAGCCCTCTTCAGTCTATTCTTATATTCTTAGCTCCTGTTATATTCTTCATCCTTTTTCTCCATCTATTCATTCTCCAAGTCTCAGTTCAAAACCACTATATTCATGAGGTCTTATACACCTGTTTCCCCCATTAGAATGGAAGTTCCATGATAGTTACTTCCAATGGAATCGATTTTTAAATTACTCTTCCATTACTTTTCCCTGAACTCATCTTTCATTCGCCAACTCATTAATTCTTTCCACAAATATTTATCAATTGCTTACTCCATGCCAGACAAGTATAGTTGAATGATTCTCATAATAATGAAGACAATTAGAAAGAATAATAGTTAATGTGTATCGAGCATTTGTTGTGTGTCATTACTATGTGTGTTCCATTTTTGAATTGTAAAATTTTGAAAAAATTATGATTCACAAGAAGTTAAGTCACGTAAAGGTCTGCTTGCCCTTCATGCAGCTTCCACCAGAGGTGACATCTGCCAGAACTGTAGTATAATCTGAAAACCAGGAAATTGACAATGGAACAATACTTCAAACCACAGACCTACAGTTTTTGCCTTCTTTTGTATGCATTCACTTTTTTACATGTATGCACGTAATTCTGTGCAATTTTAAACTGTGTATAGATTTGTAGATGCATCACTAATAAGATAAAGAAGTGCACTATCACAACAGAACACACGTTTTCTCTTTCATATTTGTGAGCAACACACACACCATCCTTCTCCCCTGACAAACGCTAACCACTTTTCAATTTCTGTAGTTGTCATTTCGAGAATGCCATAAAGTGGAATCATACAGTGATTGACTTCTTCCACTTTAAACATTTAAATTCACAATCCATTTTGAATGAATTTTTGTATAAGACAGTCTATGTCAAGTATTCTCCCTGCATATAGATGTCCAATTTGTCCAGGACCATTTGTTGAAAGATGACTCTTCCTCCACTGAATTGCTTTTGCCCTTTTGCCAAAAATCAGCTGGTTGTATTTGTGGGGGTCTATTCCTGGGTTCCCCAACCCAGATGCATTAATTATTGATCTGTAAGTCTATCACTATTGACTGCCTTGATTACTGTAGCTTTTCAGTGAGTCTATAGTTAGTAGTACATCGTAACATCAGATAGAGTGGTTCCTTCCATCGTATTTTCATTTTTCAAAATTATTTTAACTGTCCCAGTTCCTTTGCCTTTCCATGTAAATTTTAGATTAAACTTGTCTATACCTACAGAAAATTTTGCTGGGATCCTGAATTTTAATAATTTTAAAAGTTTTCTCCATTCCATTTATTTGTTTTTATTGACATTCCTTTTTATTACTTATTCCATTGTATGTCCCACACATGGTCAGGAGAACTTCATTTTCCTTAAGAGAATGTCACTTTTGACATACAATTATATATATTACCTTCACAAGTGTCCTTTAAACTTCATAGAATCCAAAGAGGAATATGCTAGTAGCATCTCCATTTTATATGTGAGGAAACTAAGGCATGGATAAATTAAATAACTTGTCTGATGCTTATAAGGGGAAGAGCTTGGATTTGATTCAAAGCAGTCTCATTTATGACACGTTTTCACATTCTCTGTGCTATATTGCTTCGCTTTGAATATATTTGCTTCATTCAATAAATTTTTATTGAGTGCCTCTTATGTACCAGGAACTATCCTAGGTGCTAGGGCTATGGCAGCCATGAGTGAAATAAAATAAAGATGTAAATAAAACAAAATTCCTGCTCTCATGAACCTCATGTTGTAAAGTGGGTAGAGAACTTATGATATGGATGTAAGAATTTTTGTTTTGATTTCATTCATTTGTTGTTTTTGGTATGAGAGATTGAACCCAAGGATGCTTAACCACTGAACCACAATCTCAGCCCCTTCTATTTTTTTATTTTGAGACAGGGCCTCACTGAGTTGCTTATGGCCTTTAAATTGATGGCTTTGAATTTTGATCCTCCTTCCCCAGCCTCCTAAGTCTCTGGGATGATAAGCATGCGCCACCACACCCAGCTGTGAATTTTTGTTTTGTTTAAGCATTATTTTCTTATTGAGTTTACACTAGGAACAAAGAACCTCTTAGATATAAGTTTTCGGATCTTACCCAAAAGGTATGCCTGTTCACTAGATATAAACATTCACTTTCTACTAATCTTCTGGAAAATCCCTCAGTTGGTAGATAAGACCTGGAAAGACCCAGGGAAGTCATGAGCTAGTCCACCCAGGGGACAGAGCTGTCTAGACATTAGCTCTGTGTGGTAGGAAATAACACCACACCTGCTCCCACCAGGTATTCAAGGGACTGAGAAAATAGGAACATATGCAAAATGCTTGGGCATTTGTGCAGTCTCTGAGAATGGACTGTAGATCATTCAGACCTAACTTATGAGCAAGCTAGTTATAGAATGGTCAGGAAATCAGTCTGTTTTACACTATTTTCTAAGAAACCTTTTATTGAAGTGTACTGTAAATAAAGTGCACAAATCACAAGCATACACTCAATGAATTTTCACTCAAGTAATCAGTACCGAAATCAAAGACACAGAACATTACTGACTCCCCAAGAGTCTCTGTGCCCCCTTCAGTCATTAGCCCCAATGACAATCACCAACTTAACTTCAAACACCATAGATTAGTTTTGATGATTTTGAAATGCTGACAAATGGAATCATCACGGGGATCCTCTTTTGTGTCTGGTTTTCTTCCCTCAACGTTTTGTTGGTGAAGTCCCACTTGAGTTGCATGTAGCTCTAGCTTGTTCTTGTGCCATGTGGTATTATTCCACTGGGTGAAGATGCTCTAATTTATCCTTCCTATTGCATATGGACACTGAGGTTGTTTCCAGTGTTTGGATTTTAAAAATAGTGCTGCCATCAACATTCTAGTACATGGTTTTGGTGGACAAATGTACACACACACACAAAAAGCACATCGGACATACGCCTAAGAGTGAAATTGCTAGCTCATAAGGGTTATATATGATTTGATTTGTCATAGTAGATAACTACCAAATAATTTTCCAAAGTCATATCATTGTTTCAGAGTGCTTTCAAAAATGTTCTCTTGTTCTCCCTTTTATTTAGTAAATATTTTATTTTTATTGGGAATTCCAATCTGTTTCATCTATAAGCAGCAGTTTGGAAATCTGTGCTTGGGCCAGAGAGGAAGGCAAAGATGGGAAACCTGAGGGAAAGAGAAACCAGGACAGCTTCAAGATGTTCTTCCTCTTTGGATCTGGAGGTTCTAGCTTTGTTGAAATAAAGCACAATATTTCCTTACATTATTGAATTGAATTGTTTTCCAGTGAATAAGAGTCAAATTTGTCTCATCATTTCCAATATGGAAAGGAACATTGTATGTTTTTTGACACCATAGCCTTAGACATAATAGATGTTCAGTAAATGTTTGGGCAAATGAATGAAAACATAAATAATGTTTCCTAAAGTTAGCTACTATGTATCAGAGCCTGACATAGCATTGTATGTTTATCACACAGGTGTTAATCTTATGTCTCAAATTCAATCATTTTGATCCCTTTTCTTGAATCTACCCTAAATACCATGGGCTATATCTGAACTCTCTTGGGTATATGAATATGAGATCAGTCAGCTGGGGAACTCCACTCCCACCGAGGGTCATCCTGGCACCATCCTCATCAAGATCAAGGTCAAAAAGCAGAGGTGCACAGAGAGAACATGACAGACATGTCCATGCAGTCAGAATGATGCAGCCAAGCCTACAACCGTTCAGCATGAACACGTGGCTCATTTACATACAGTACCACATTTAATTCTCTCAAAGCCCTGTGGGACATGTTATTACGATTTTCATTCTATAGATAAGGCAATTCAGAGAAGTGAAGTGAGTTTTCCAAGGTCACAACCAGTAATTAAAGCTTAGCTCTAAACTTGGGTTTGTCCAAATCAAAAGTTGGAAATTTTGATAATTACGTGTGCATAAATAATTTAAAATTAAATTTTCTTTGGCTCTCAAGTACACATAGTGCTTCTGTATTTCATTTCAATGAAGTTAAATACATTCAGAGCCTACTATGTACTGATGACATTTGCATAACTTAAGCTAATATTAAAATTAATTCACTTGTTCTAAATATTCCTTCATCTTCCCTGGTTAGGAGGCAACTGGCCCTGAATGAAATTTTTTTCTGATGATGATAAGAGAGATGAACAGGAACCTGAGTGAGGAGGTCTTGGTCAGGGTTGGGGAGGGCTTTCCAGAAGGGGAGATGAGCAAGAGTAGCTGGGAGAAAGGACAATGACTTAGAAGGAAAAAGACAGGAAAAGTACTTTGAGAGGGAACCTTTGGGATTCTATCAGAGCTTTCCATGGTTTATTTAACAAGAATTATCCAGCTCTTGAGGGCCAAAGAAGGCAGAATACACTCAAGGCACGTTGGCAGATCCTGGCATCACTGGGCTACTGAGTGCGTAAACACTCCGGGGTACCGATGATGTGGCTGGCCAACTCAGGCACAGTGCTGCTCCCTGGGTTGGGTTGTGCCAACTCCCTGGCAGCACAGCACGCTGTCGTGACCTTAGGCAGGGTGCCAGGAGAGGCTGAGCACCGGGTGACGTGGCAGCACTGCAGTGAGAGGTGAAGCAATGCTAAGACACAGTCCTTCTGTCCTGCAGTCCTGTGGCAGGCAAGGGGACTACAGGAATCTTGGGGAAGAGGACAAAAAGAGAATGATTGTGTCACTGTTAAGGGCTCTAACCCAAAAGAAAATGCTGCAAAATTCTGCTTCCTGGCCCTGCTCCCAGCATAGCTAGTGCTTGGAACTGTCCCATTGCCTGGACAGTTTCAATTCTTTGTCACATACAGCTCATGCCTTGGTGCTTGGTTTTCTTCTGCCCCTCAGTTTCAGATGGCCCACTATGGCCCCTGCTCATGATTCAGACTGAAATAGCGACCTGTTTTGCATGCTCGTTCAGGCTGCATTTCAGTTCTTGTTTCTGTGAAAAGGATCTGTTAGGGAAGCAGTATGAAATGTCAGGTTCCGGTCTGGTATTCCCCCATTACCTACATTTGTAGCTTGACCTCTGTGGGATTCCCAGTCATGCCCAGAGTCCCTGCATGCTAAGAGACCTGTCTGATTCAGAAGTTGTTGGATGATGTGATGACATCACAGTCCCGTGAGATATACTTTTTCAACTTCTATCACTTTCCATGGTCTGATTGGAATCCAAATTAGTTAGTCCATCCTATTCTCATTTAGGACATGCCTATTAAAGAAAGTTATCAAAGAATTATCAATTTTCTCCTACAAAATAACTGAAGAAGCATGTACAGATGTTTATAATGGTCTGTTTCAGAGATTCAAATTTCTGAAAGATGGATAGTCCTTGTTAATATCTAACTCATACTTGTCTAAAGACATTTTAAATTTAATCTTTCTTTTCCTGTCTTGGACAGGAAATACAGATCATGGTTTCTCATTTGTGTGATCCCTCCTTCTCTTGAAGTCTTTTCCAAATACAAGACCACTTAGATTTTGTCTTTTTTTTTTTTTTTTTGCAGTACTAGGGATTGAGATCAGGGCCTCATAATTGCTAAACACTCAACCATACAACTACACTCCCAGCCTGCCCTTTCTTCCTTCCTTTCCTTCCTTTCTCTCTCTCTCTCTCTCTCTCTTTCTCCCTCCCTCCCTCTCTCTCTCTCTCTCTCTCTCTCTCTCTCTCATTTCTTTCTTTCTTTCTACCAGGGATGGAACCCTGGGAGTTTAACCATTGAGCCACATCCCCAGCCCATTTTTTAATTTTTTATTTTGAGACAGGTACTTGCTAAGTTGCCTAAGGCCTTGCTAATGACTGAAGCTGGCTTTGATTTTGTGATACTCCTGCCCCAGCCTTCTGGGCCACTGGGATCACAAGTATGTGTCACCATGCCCAGAATCCAGCCCTTTTAAAAAAGATATTTGTTTTGAGACAGGGACCCATTAAGCTGCCTAGTTTGGCAAACCTCAACCTCCTGAGTAGCTATGATTACAGGCACACACTGAGCCCAGCTGATCACTGAGATCTTTATTATTCTCTTGAGGAGTTAAAGGTTATATGTAAGATATGGGGAAATTGAACTTGGAGATTTTTAAATATGGAAATTCTCAAGATCATAGTACTGTGTCCCCCGAGGGCTTTATTTGTTAACTTTTCGGGTTATTAGAACTGGTCAGAGAGGGCAAATATTTCTTTCAGAAATGGATAACTTTACCCTTGATTCCACATATTCATCCCTCTACTTTCTGAAGAAAAGCCCCTTTCTGGTTATCTCTATGTTATTTATTATCCACTTTATTCAGAAAGCCTCTTTCCATATGGTCTGAGCAAAAAACCCACATGAGCTGGGTTGAGGAATGTTAGGAAAGTTAGGATGTGGAGCAGTCAGAATTGATCAAGGACCCACCTAAAGAAAAAGTAAATGAACTTGAACAGTTCACAAAAGAGGAAATATATCAGGCCAAAAGACACGTGGGAAAATGTTCAACTTCACTAATAACAAAAGAAATGCAAATGTAAAAAACCCATGTACTATATTCACCTACAAAACTTGCAAAAGTTAAAAAAAAAAAAAAAGAACAGCTTGCGATGGTGAGTATGAAACTAATCAATTTTGATTTTAGGGAAATGATCAGGTGCTACATATCAATTAAGAAAATGATCCAAAATAGGTACAAATACTTTATTCACAAAGATTTGGTGTTTTTATAAGACTGAGAAAGATGGGAACAACTTGGGTTTGAAAAAAATTATTTTAGTAAGAGTATTCTTTAAATATGGAATAAGAGTATTATTTAATATTCTGGTTAAATCAATTACAATGTAGTTCCAAACCACAGAAAGATACTTTATAGTTTCTAGACCAAAGGAAAATGCTTTTATTTCAATGTTAAGAAGAGCAAAATATTAAGTGTATATATACATCTCATCTCAGATACGTTAAAAAATAGAAAATGGAAAGAAAGGAATAAGATACTGTTTAATAATTTATTAAGAGTGAATGATGAAGCAAGGTGCAGTGACACACCTCTGTAATCCCAGCAACTCAGGAAGCTGAGGCAAGAAGATTGCAAGTTCAAAGCCAGCCTCAGCAACTTAGAGAGTCCCTAAGCAACTTAAGAGATTCTGTCTCAAAATAAAACATAAAAGGGCTGGGGATGTGGCTCATTGGTATAATGTCCTTGAGTTGAAGCCCCAGTACTGTAAAAAAAGAGTGAATGATTGACTTGTAATATGGGAATAATTTTTTTCTTTTCTTCCCTTCCCCTATTTTCCTATAATAATAATAATAATAATAATAAATTACCTTTATAATAAAATTTTATTTTAAAAATAAGTGAATACAGTAATGAAGACTGTGTGATACTGGCATAAGAAAGGATATATAAATCAAAGGAACTATCACAGAATCCAGAAATAAACTATTATTTTTAAGGTCAATTGATTCAACAAGGGTTCTAAGACAATTCAATGTGGAAAGAAGAGTCTTTTCAATGAATAATGCTGGGACAAGTGAAAATCCACAAGCAAAAGAATGAAGTTAGACCCCTTCCTTATACCATATACAAAAGTTAACTGAATCATAGGACTAAATGTAAAAGTTAAAACTATAAAATCCTTTTTTTTGTTTTTGGTACTGAGGACTGAACCCAGGGGGACTTTATCACTGAGCTACATCCCCAGTACTTTTTACTTTTTATTTTGAGACAGGATCTCACTAAATTGCTGAGGCTGACCCGGAACTTGCGATCCTCCTGCCTCAGTCTCCCAAGTTGCTGGGATTACAGGCATGCACCACCATGCCTGGCTAAAACTATAAAATTCTTAGAATAGAATATAGAAGTAAATCTTTATGTTAGGGAAAGCCTTTTTAGACATGACAGCAAAAGCACAAAAAAACAAAAGAAAAAGTAATAAATCAAACTTCATCAAAATTACATATTTTTGTTTCCCATAAGACATGGCAAAAAAAGTGAAAAACAATTTAAGTGATGTGGAAAACATTTGTTAATCATATATATAATAAAGGAATTATATCTAGAATATATGAAGTACTCTAATGCATCAACAAAAAAAGATAAATAATTGAAAAACAGGCAAATATTTGAACAGATATTTCTCCAAAGAAGATATGCAAATGTCCAATAAGCACTATTTATTTCCCTTTACTGGTATAACAAATTACTACAAATTTAGTGACTTAAAACAATACAACTTGATTATGTTATAGTTCCGCAAGTCATGAGTCCAACATGGTCCAATGTGGGTAGAAATGGAGAGTGATGCTAACAGGCAGGGAATCATGACAATGTTCTAAAATTTATCCTGGTGATGTTTACGTGATTCTGAAAAAACTAAAAGCCAATTTGTATGTACACTTTAATTGGATGTGGATGACATGGCATATGATAAAGATCATTAAAGCTATTTTGAAATTGTCAAATGCGTTGGGGGTGTAGCTTAGTGGTTGGTGCTTGCCTAACATGCACAAGGTCCTGGGTTCCATCCCCAGAAACACACACACACACACACACACACACACACACGGACAAATGAATACTAAATAGGATGCCATATCACTTTAACAAAAAATCCAACTCAAACTGGCTTAAGGGAAATTTATTGGTTCATTTAACTGAAAAGTATAGAAGAAAAAAGCTCCCTCAGGACAATCAGAACCCACCAGGAGCTGGAGCTCCAACTACGAAAGCTGCTACCTAATTGCACGATGATCCTGCAAGCAAAGAGAAGCAAACGGAAGGGTGGGTTCAAAGGTGAATATCAGAGTATGTGTGCACCAGTCATAGGCGCATTCTAGGGAAGCTGAAGCCTTCTTCAAACTGAGACTTAAGAAAACCAGAAAAGAAGGGCTAGAGGCACAGCTTAGTGGTACAGCACTTACCAAGCACGTGTGAAGCCCTGAATTGGATTTGTAGAGTGGAAGTAGGGAGAAAAACAGCCAAGGACGATAATAAAGACTCTTCACAAGTGTTTTGGATAGACTACTATTGAGTATAGGATTTCTTTAAGTGGGCCCTAAAAATGTTCTAAATTTAGATTGCAGTGATGATTATACAATCCTGTGAATAACTGAAAACATTGGAAACTCCTGTTTAGTGATCCACTAAAGAGAATGAAATTAAATGTGAAATGAAGACCAGCACAATGGCACACACCTGTAGTCCCAGTGACTCAGGAGGCTGAGACAAGAGGATTGCAAGTTCAAGGCTAGCCTCAATAACTTAGTGAGACACTCAGCAATTCAGTGAGACCTTGTCTCAAAATGAAAAATAAAAAAAGAGGCTGGGGATGTAGTTCAGTGGTAAAGCACCCCTGGGCTCAATTCCCAGTATCAGCTTCAAAATGTGCCCAAGATGTGGGAAAGATAATAAATTAGCCTCAGTATTTTACAGGAGTCTAGATAAACTATCAAAAGAACTTGTAGGTGTACTCATTATTCAGCCTAATGTGGAAGAAATTTGGAGTATTTGGGAAAGAGGAGAAGTTTTTATACACACTGATTTAGTGAAAGTGGCATGGGTAGGACGAAAGTGAAAGGAATCTTCCTGGAACCCTTAGTAAAATTAAGTCCATTTCCAAGAACATGAATTCTGCAAGGTTAAAGGCCTCATCCACTCATCCACAAGAGCATCCTCAGTTCCTCAAACAGTGCAGAGCCCATTACAGGACCCTGCATCGCTGTTTAAGGCTGAGTTGACACCTCTCCTTTGACCACGGAGAAAGAAACTTGATGCACCGTGGAAAGCATGGAAGTAATGCTGCAGAATGAATAAAGGACAAAAAGTCTTAGGTAGAGTTTGGGTGTCTTTGGATTTTTTTTTTTTTTGTAAATTTTGGTATTGATTTTTGTTAAATGCTTTTTATGCATCTATTGAGATAATCATATAGTGTCCCCCTTTATGCTATTAAGAAGGTGAATTACATTAACTGATGTTAAGCCAATCTTGTGTTCCTAGATTAAACCCACTTTGAAATGACATATTATTCTTTTTACATCTTGCTCAGTTCAATTTACTAAAACTTTTTAACTGATGAATCCATCTGGGCCTAAGGGAAGATTTTTGATCACAAATCTCAAATAGTTATTTAACTATGTGGTTTAATTGACATAGGACTAGTAAGATACTTTATTTCATGAGTCAGTGTGGTCATTTGCACTTTCAAGGTGTTGTCTATTTCATCTGAGTTGTTCAATTTTCATTGATAAAGTTGGGCGTGGTGATTCACACCTGTAATCCCAGCCACCTGGGAAGTTAAAGCAGGAGGATCTCAAGTTCAAGGCCAGCCTTGAAACTTGGGAGACCCTGTCTCAAAATATAAAATTAAAAAGGACCGGGGATAGAGCTCAGTAGTAGAGCACCCCTGTGTTCACTCTCCAGTACTAAAATAATAATAATAATAATAATAATAATAATAATAATAATAATAATTTATTGATATAAAGTTTTTGTATTGTTCTATTGCTGTCTTCTTAATGTCTGTAGGAACAGAAATGATGTTCTCTCTGTTATTTGTACCCAAAACCAAAACAAACAAGGTTCATACGTTGTCTTGGGTGTCCACATCTCTTAGGTCTCCTCTGCATATCTTCCCTCCATTGCCAACCATTGAGGATCAGTTTCAGATTTAAATAGGCCTGAAAGAAGAAAGGTAGACTTTAGAAACAATAAATGGCAATGCTGGCTTCAGGTAGAATTCTAGAAGAGGTTTGTGAGCAATACAAAAATCTTGGTGATCCTGAAAGCCGTCACACATTCACTAAGAAAAATTGTGTTGAACTTAATTTCCCCATGGTTACAGTATCTATTGCCAGTGCTTAGCAAGGGCCTACTTTGTACTAAACATTGGTCTAAGAGTACAGACAAAACAGCGGTAGGAAAGGCAGACGCGCTGCCTGCCTTTCCCGTGTAGTGAGAGCGAAAGTCATCAAACCTGAGTACATGAGTAATTTATAACTATGAACCGTGATAAGGTCCCTGAAAGAATAGAAAAGATGATGGGGCAGCTGGAAAACCTAATTTATATTTGGTGGCAGCAGCAGGGAGGAGTCTGGTCTAAGAAAAGCCTATAAGAGGAGCTCACATCAATTTAAAGGTGGGTAAGGGTTAACCAGAAAAGCCACGGGAGAAGGGTGTTGTGAGCACAATGAAGAACAGGGACAAACAAAGACCTGGAGTCAGGAGAGGGTGTGGTAAGTATGAGGAACTGAAAGAAGGCTGATGATGCTGGAAGGTGGTGGGAGAGTGAAGCCAACTAGGGGTGGAAAAGTGAGAGGACCCAAATTGCGTAAGCTTGAAAGGGCACCACTTAGCTGGGCACCGTGGCACACGCCTATAATCCCAGCCACTTGGGAGGCTGAGGCAGGAAGACCCCAAGTTTGAGGCCAGCCTCAGCAACCGAGTGAGGCCCTAAGCAACTTAGTGAGAACCTGTCTCAAAATAAAAAATAAAAAGACCTGGGGGCTGTAGTTGTGGTTCAGTGTTAGAGCACTTGCCTAGCATGTGTGAGGTACTGGGTTCAATCCTTAGCACCACATAAAAATAAATACCCTATGTACATGTATGATTATGTAAATGGAGTGACTCGATTTATAATCAGAGAAACAATAGTTGTACCCATTTGTGTACAATGAATTTAAAAAATGAAAATCAAACAAACAAACAAAGATATTGTGTCCATTTACAACTAAAAATTTTTTTTAAAAGAACTGGAGATGCCAGGCGTGGTGGCGCACGCCTGTAATCCCAGCACTTGGGAGGCTGAGGCAGGAGGATCGCGAGTTCAAAGTCAGCCTCAGCAACTTAGTGAGGCCCTGAGCAACTCAGTGAGTCCCTGCCTCTAAATAAAATACAAAATAGGGCTGGGGATGTGGCTCAGTGGTAGAGTGCCCCTGGGTTCAATCCCCAGTACCAAAAAAAAAAAAAGAGCTGGGGATGTGGCTCAGTGGTAAAAGCCCCTCAGTGTTAAATCTCCAGTACAAAAAAAAAAAAAATTTATTCAAATACCCCCATGGCTTAATGGCAAGGGAGGGATGGGCTTAACCTGAGATGCCAGGCTGATTATAAAAGCAAATTGACAGTGGAAATTAATAGGATCCTACTCAAAATTATATACCTATACATAATTTATTTAGAGATATTCATAAAGAGATCTATGGCAAAATATCTAAAGTATTAGGGGTTTTTTACAGTAAGCAGGATCTCTGTTGAGAGGAGACGAGTTGAGACATCTGGGTTCTAGTCAACACTTGCAGTGAAGTAAGCACTCCAATGAGAAAACCCGCAAAGTTTTGTGTACACATTTCTGCCACTCCCCAGTGGCTGATCTCACACCTCGCTTTGATAACTCAATCCCTAGCATTATAGTTATCAGAAAGAAAGCCTGTTTTGGAGCCAGGCCTTATAGCTCAAGTGCCAAAGCCAGACTGTCTGGGATCACAGGTCCACAGCTTACTAGCTCTATGACTCGGAATCAGTTACTGCAGTTATTTGTATTTATCTGGAAAATGGACACAAGGGAAATGTCTACATCTTACGGTTTGTATGAAAGGTATATTTAAAGTACCCAGTACTTAGGAATCCCTCTTTAAGTGTCAGCTATTGTAATTACTACTTAAACCATAATAATATTTCATAATAGAAATTGAATAATAATTTTTAAAATATTTGTTTTCAACTTTCTGAAGTTGTAATTGTCATAGAAATGCTATATATTCAAAGCATGTAGATTCAGTCACTTCATAAAGTATATATATATATACTTCAATACATCATTTATATAATACAATCTGTTAATTTAAACATATTTTAAAAAGTGAAAAAAAAAGGGCAAGGCAAAAATGATGGCTTCTTTTTTTTTTTGTGCTGGGTTTTTTGAACCCAGGTTCAGCCCACCCAGGTTGGTATGCTGAACACATGCCCTGCTATTCCCTGAGCTATGTCCCCAGCCCTGAAACCCCAGTATTCTTCAAATGAAAAGTGTGAACACACAATGCAGTAATTGCCCTGTCTAGTAGTCTTCATCTTTGTTTCACAACGGATACTCCCAATGTAAAAGAAATTTTTTTCATTTTCACTGACATCAGTTGAATTTCTAAAAATATATACAAAAGCATTGAGTTAGGCATTAGACTACATGTTGCTTCATGCAAGCTCATTTCCTTTTATAAAGCTTGCACTGATTCTGGTTTTACTGTTGAAATTGATAATGCTTCTGAAAATTCAGATTTTCGATCACTTTCTGATTTCACATCTGTGTATTTTACAAGTGTTCTCATCTCTCTTTGCATTTGTTCTGTTGAAGTATTTACAAATGACTGTAACCCATAGCAAATGTTCAAATACTAAAAAAAAAAGCCAATGAACGTTGAGTAGTATTCAAATAATTTAACATTGGGATTTCCTGCAGTACACAGAATCCCACATTGAAATTGCCAATTTAAGTACTCACTTTGCCTCCAAAAGTAATTTGTTGGATTAGCACTCATTATATTTATATAAACTATGCATATAAACTGATTACTATTTACTTCGTTTGCAGGGAGACTTGGGGTTATCAGTAGACAGGGTCACACACACACATCTGACATGGCAGTGAAGGGAAATCAACATGGATGGGCTCATGTCAATCAAGACATTACAGCCAATTTTCATAGACTCAATGCAGTCCATCATCTTTTGGTTGACCCAGTGACAGTCTGAGCAGGACACAGATGGGATTTAGGAATTAAGAAGGAAGTGAGATTGGATAATTGGCATGGACGAGGACTCACAGAAAGGAGGGAGGGCTCCAGGGCAAGAGGCTTGCTTTTGTGCTTGAGAAATGATGGAGAAAGCGAAAGGGTGAGTCCGGCCCGCCCTAGAAATATTAGTGGGATTTCATTGGCACTTGCTTGGGTAACTTTCTGTTGTCACTGGGAAACCAGTGGGACTTTCTCCTTCAAGGTGAACGGGGCCCATACTCTTACCACTTTCGATTGTTCCCTGGAGGCTATGGCTGTGCTCAGTAAGTGTGCTGCTTCTGGATGAGGGGACCGTGTTAACACCAAGGAGGGAATCCCAGTGCACACAGTTCAGGGGCTCACAGGGTTTCACATTTGATTCAGTTTCACCCTTGGATCTTTCTCTTCTGTAGTCCATATTTTGTTCCTTGAACAGTGGAAATCTTTCTGTAAGCTGAGACATTAGGCAAAATCCCTTCCTTGCCAGTTGACCCTGACTTCAGACTCACGGTTCAAGGCTGAGCTATTCCTATTTCTCTGATCACTGGAGTTGCCAAATCCCTTTTGTCTGGGCTACTGGTTTTGTAGGAACTGCTCCTCCACCTTCAAACTCATCCAAAGGCAGTGATTAAATAACCTAATGCACATCTATACAGTGGATTACGACACAGCCTCTGCAGAGAAGGATGTAGATCTGTGAATGCCCCAACAGGGTAAATGATATACCATTATTAGGCTAAAATGGTGGGGCTTGGGGTCTAGCTCAGTGGTAAGGCATATCACGCGTGAGATCCTGGGCTCAATCCCCAGCACCCGTAGAAAAAGGAAGTCACCCAACACCTGTAGTAGTAGAAATATGTGTGTACATATGCACATATGTGTTTCTAATTGCATAGAAATAGTTCTAGGACAGGCTAAACTTTTTTCTTCCTTTTTTTTTTTTTTTTGTACCAGAGATTGAATCCAGGGGCACATAACCACTTGAGCCACAACCCCAGCCATTTTTTTTTTTAAATATTTTATTTAGAGACAGGGTCTCGCTTAGGGCCTCACTTTGCTATCTTGCTGATGCTCCCCTGAATGATTTCACTCTCTTTAGTTTCTCTTGCACATGAAGTTGGTGGTAACCCTGAAGAAAATTTCCTAAACGTGACTTTCTTCTGTTCTTGACTAAAGGGGGATGACTGGGTCACCTACACTGTGCCAGGTATAGGAATAAGTGCTGGGGAGTTAGAACTGAAGAGAGCCTCTTCGTTTTTTAGGGACTGCAAAGTTTAGAGGGGAAAAGAGGCCCAAGAACAAGGAATTACAGTGCAGTGTGATCAACGCCTCAGAGCTACAGCCGGGGGCTTGGAGAGTGAAAGTTGGAACGTAGCCATCCTTCTAGGGACAACAGGGATCTGGGGAGGCCCCAGAGGAGACAGTTATCAAGAGCAGCCTTTATTTTCCCTATTAATTTATTATCTTTTAAATATTGAGCGAAAAGTGGAAACATGCAGATCCACCACCTAGATTCAACAATTAACATTCTGCCATGATAAATTATTAGATAATATAAATAAATGCTAACCCATTCAAAAGTTCTTCCCTAAATTTTTAAGCGTAAATTTTTGTGGTGGGGGGGTTACTGGGGTTTGAACCCAGCTCTTTAATTTTTCATTTTGAGAAGGGGGTCTCACTAGTTGCTTAGGGACTCAGTAATTGCTGAGGCTGACCTCGAATTTGTAATCTTCCTACCTCGACCTCCCAAGTTGCTGGGATTTTAGGCATGTGCCACTGCTCCAGGCCTAAGCTTGTTAACTTCTAAGAATGACATTCTCTTACACTGTGGACATTCTCCACAATGCTATTGTCAAACATAAAAATTAATATTAATCCCTTTTAATCATCTAACAGCTAGTCTATTTAAAAATCATCCCAATTTCCTTCCATATCAGACGGGCAATGTACTGACATCATTACAAGGTTGACAGACACCTCTCCCACAATATCGTGGAAACCCAACCAGCACATTTATGAACCACAGAAAGATCCCTCAGTGTTTTTTATAGGTCGTTTTCCTCATAATCCAGGATCCATTACTGTGGTTTGTAGAATGTGAACTTGTTAAGTGGAACTGTGTTTCCCAGAACCCCCTCCCCTGAATGATTTCAGGTTAGACTTGGCCAAAAAAGGAATTTGCATAAGATCTGGAAGGCAGAAATGAAGCAACAAGTATTATTCCCTGAAGGTCATTGTGGTTAGATGTGATGACAGAAGCATTGGTGAGCATCTCCTAGCTGTGCTCCCTGATCAGTGTCCAGAAACTTTCAAATTGCTGACCCTGTTGCCCACAAGTGGCCCCAGACCTACCACCAGATACTTGGTGATGGACCAACAGAGGTGGTGGCTCCCGCAGACCCTCAAGAGCTTTCCCAGCACAGTCCCTTGTTAGTGACTAGAAGTGGCTCCCTTTCTGATCCTCTGACTCCTCTCTTGGCCCTTCACTTCCCCTGCTCCTACCACAATTATGTAAGGAATTATCCTATAATAAATTTCTTATCTCATTCAGAGTGATTCTGCTTCCCTGATGGAGACATTTACTGGTACTGGCTGTGGTTTCAGAGCAGACTCTTAAGGATGAGAATCGGATATTGTTCTCTGAATTCTGATTAAATTTAAATGCATTCATGCTTATCTCCAGTGGTAAATGATTACTTAAATTCTCACCTGTAGTCCCCTGTGATAAATGTTTATGGAAGGCTAGACTTTGAGTAACCAAACATTGGCTGCCATAGAAACATTTTGAAATAGGAAATGTAATGAGGAATGTCAGTTCCTTCTAAGTATGGGAAAAGTTTGGAGAAAGAAAATGATGAGCTTAGGGCTTTAAATTCCTATCTCAAGCTCTGGGAAAGGGACCAAAAAATTAAATTACTGCCCTAAAAGAAACTCTTACCTTCAATACCTCAGGGTCAAAATTTTTGATAACCAAACCTTAAAGAAACTGAATTTCAATGCAAATTAAACTTACAACCTAACAGGGTCTTTTGTGTTAAAAATAATAATAATGCTGGGCGCAGTGGCGCATGCCCGTAATCCCAGCAGCTTGGGAGGCTGAGGCAGGAGGATCTCGAGTTCAAAGCCAGCCTCAGCAACTTAGCGAGGCCCTAAGCAACTCAGTGAGACCCTGTCTCTAAATAAAATACAAAATAGGGCTGGGGATGTGGCTCAGTGGTGGAGTATCCCTGGGTTCAATCCCCAGTACCGAAAATAATAATAATAATAATAATAATAATAATAATAATAATAACATACCAACTAGGTAAGAAACCCAAAATCTTAGGATGGAGACACTGGGATAGATACCAATGAAGCAGAAGATCTTTAACCCTGAGCATTGCTGATCCTACTTTACCAAAAAAAAAAAAAAAAAAAAAAAAAAAGTGGCCCTTCCTCTCTCTGTAGTTAGTCTTCCCTGGGCTGCAGAACCTGTAAAGACCTCCCGAGAGGTAGTGCCTTACAGGGGACAACTGGTCTTCCTGGAACTCAGAATTACCACTTTAGGTTCCAGTCACAGCAGGCCCCAATGTGACCCATTAGAAGGCACCAAATCCATCAAAGAACATTGAGAGTTGGTCAATGTATACATTGTTTCCCTTTTTATCTTGACATAATTTCATACTTGCTGAAAAGTATAGCGCAAATGATTCACTTTACCTTACTTCAAGATCCCTGCAATTCCTGTGTACACTGACAAAAATCCAGGGAAGGCCTGGTGTGTGATGTCCCAGCCCTGTAGTCCCAGCAACTCAGAAGGCTGAGGCAGGAGGATTGCAAGTTTGAAGCCAGCCTCAACAATTTATTGAGGTTCTAAGCAACTTATCAAGAATTTCTCTCAAAATAAAAAATGAAAAGGGGGCTGGGCATGTGGCTCAGTGATTAAGCACCTCTGAGTTCAATCCCTGGTACCAAAAAATAAAAATAAATTAAAAAAATAGAAAGAATGAAAGAAAGAAGGATAAGAAATCCAGGGAGTCTGTATGAGAATGGATCCTAAAGGTGTTAGATTAGGATTAAAGGAATATAATTTTGGATTTGACTGAATTCATTAATATGGGTGCTGTATTAGAAATATTTCTAAACTTTTTTTATGCTATGATTTTTTTTTTTTTTTTTTGGCAGTGCTGGGATGGGGCCCATGCTAGTTAAGCCCTCTACCCTGGGAGCCACATCCCCAGCCTTGTTATGGTATTTTGACATGTAAAAAAATTTTTCTGGCTGTGGAGAGACTGCCCCTTGCTAGACTAGGCAAGTCTTAGAGATAGCAAGGTGCCCATCTTGGAGCAGGTGTTTGATTTGCACACAAATCAGCCCAGAATTGACTGTCTGGCCCCTACACTCCAAAATGCCACTGCCTTATCCCAGGCCAGGTGCCAGCCAGCAAGGGACCACCTGTAGCCCAAAGCTACCAAAATTATTCAAACTAGTCAGTTCCAAACTGTCTATCCTGCCCTTGCCTTTCCTGCCCTTCACACCCCTATAAAAACCTATTCCTTCCCCTCGCACCTGTCTTCTGCCACCCAATCATCCTGCCATCTTTCCCATGTGATCCTACATGGAACACCCTGCTTCCTGCCTCTAGGATCTCTGAGTATAACAAGCTTTATTTTCCTGAGCTTCTCCTCTGTCTCTTCTTATGGCTCCACCTGACTGACCATCTCATCAAAGAACGCAAAACAGGTGTGCTAAGCAGAGGTCTGGGGTTAATGTATTTGCACAAGTGAGGTGAGAAGGGTTTTAAAAGTCTGCTCTTAAATCCAAAGATGGCTTGCACTGAAAGAAGCTGAGATGTCAGGACTCCAGTTATGGTTCAGATATGAGGTGTCCCCCAAAAGTTCCCATGTTAGTGCAAGAATATTCAGAGATGAAATGGTTGAATTATGAGAGCTGTAACCAAATCAGTCTATCCTAGTTTGAATGGACTAACGGGTGATAACTGTAGACAGGAGAGGCATGGCTGGAAGAGGTAGGTCATGCCTTCCAGGGCATGCCCTCTTCTCCCTGTCTACCTGATTCCTGACACCCACCATGAGTTGAGCAGCTTTCCTCCTCTGGGCCCATCCCCCATGATGTGCCTGCCTCCTCACCTTGGCCCCAGAGCAATGGAGTCAGTCATTTATGAACTGAGAT
Source organism: Glaucomys volans (assembly GCA_020662805.1). Taxonomy (NCBI): domain Eukaryota; kingdom Metazoa; phylum Chordata; class Mammalia; order Rodentia; family Sciuridae; genus Glaucomys; species Glaucomys volans. The sequence goes on from JAJEJO010003532.1 coordinate 141,225, forward strand.
CTCTGAAACCATAAGCCCCAAATAAACTTTCCCTACCCTAAGTCGCTCTTGTCAGGTATTTTGGTCACACAGATTCAGAAGCTGACTAAAACAACTCCCAGTACTGAAGAAGAAGGTATTTAGAGAGCTAGAGTGGATTTATAATGTGAAAACAGTTAACTGTATTCTCTGGTAGGGTCCAGAGAATACTCCCTTCACCAATGCTTGGTGAGAAGAATCCCAGTGCTCCTAAAGAGCTCTATGGTGACTATCTTTGCAAGGCAAGTCAAAGAGCAGGAAATGCAGTTATCAAAATGGGCTTCCTGAAATAATGCAAAGGGAGCAAGAGGACATTGGCATGTCAGGAGCCTAGTGGAGGCAGCTTAGTAACCAAGACAAAGGTAGTGTAGTTACTGTAGTGGGCCACAGAGTCAAAGCAAGCACAGAGTGATTTGGCCACAGAGCATGGCTGTGTCTCACTGATCATGGTACCCCTGGGACAGAGATGGCCTACTAGAGCCTTACTTAATTCATACAAGTGAGAGATGTCCAGCAATTGTGAATAGAAGTCTCACTCTGACAATAGTCAGGGCCCTTCAACTAATTCTCACATTGTAACTGGTTCTCAAGCCCCAAGCCTGTTGGGTGAAGGGAAGATTGGGCTCATCTGAGGAAGGACTTGCTATTCTACCAAAACGTTAGACTCTAAATAATCTTCTTAGCCTTTCCCCAAAGAGACCTGCAGTCATTACACAGGGTGACTATGCATTGGGAAAGGGAAATGACCAGGTTCTAGGAATCACTGAAACTTGGCTCTGAACTGATACTAATCTCTAGAGACCTAAATGCCATTGTGTGCTATTGTCAAAGTAGGGGCTGATGGAAGTCAGATGGTGTATGGAGTTTTGGTTTGACTCCATCTCACAGCAAGCCTAATGGTTCCCAGAATCCTTTCTGTCATTATCTCCTCAGTTACAGAATGCCTAAGTGGATATACATTGTAGCTTAGTATATTCCATAGGTACTATGGTTTGAGTACAGTTTGTCGCCTAGAACTCATGTTGAAATTGAATCCCTATCATGAGGTATTAAAATGTAAAAACTTAATTAAAAAAAAAGAAGGACGTAACCAATTAATGTCACCCAGAAGTTTAAAAAAATAAAACAGAATGCCAAAACTTCGGCTGGAGTTGTGGCTCAGTGGTAGAGCAGTTGCCTAGCATGTGTGAGGCACTGGGTTCGATTCTCAGTACCAAATACAAATAAATAAAATAAAGTCCATTGACAGCTAAGAAAATATTTTTTAAAAAAAGATGCAAAAACATAGTCCAACCAAGGTATTCAGAGGCGGGGCCCGTGGGAGGTAATTAGCCTTAGATAAAGTCTTCCGGATGGAGCTGCTGTGAGTAAATCCTGGTGGCTTTATAAGGAGAGAGAGACCAGGGCTCTTGCCATGTGATGCTCGGTACCTCCTTGTGACTCTGCCAGCAAGGAAGGCATCATTATTTCCAGAGACTGTGTCTAGAGACGCTCAGAACGGTTCAGCATGCCACAGACATAGGAGGCTTTCCCACAACACAGCCTCTAATGAAACTCAGCTGTCCCAAACTCCTGGTAATAGAATCATTTACCTTTATACCAAGAAGGTCGGGAAAGTACCAAAATCTGCATGTGGTGTGCACCCAGGCAGACTTCAAAGGGTTTGTGCTGTGAGACTTGAAGTGCTGATGAGGTTATCTACGACGTGAAACATGCCAGCAGGCCTATGACGGTTCCACATGTACTTGTGTGTCTGTGACAGAACCAAGCGTGCTTTCCTTACTGAGGAGCAGAAAATCATTGTGAAAGTGCTGAAGGCACAAGTGCAGGGTCAGAAAGCTAAATTAAAGAATGAAGCTTCTTTGAGTAATAGAAGATCAAAAGTCTTGTTCTGGTTGGGCGTGGTATACGGCACACCTGTAATCCCAGCAACACAGGAGGCTGAGGCAGGAGGATCAGAAGTTTGAGGACATGGGCTGGGATTGTAGCTCAGCAGTAGAACATTTGCCTAGCATGTGTAAGGCACTGGATTTGATCCTCAGCATCACATATAAATAAATAAAATAAAAGTATTGTGTCCATCTACAACTAAAAATATTAAAAAAAAAAAAAGTTTGAGGACAGCCTGGGCAACCTAGACCCTGACTCAAAGTAAAATAAGAAGGGGTCTAGGTGTGATTCAGTGGTAGAGGACCTGTGGGTTCAATCCCAAATACTAAGGGGGAAAAAAAAAGCTTATTCTAAGGATCCTCAATCTTGTGCCTGAAAAAGCATGTGTCAAAATAAACCTCTTTTCTTTATAAAGTAGCCTGCCTCTGGTACTTCATTATAGTGACAAAAATCAGACTAATACAGTAGGTAAATGAGCAGATAACTCAGCAACTTGTAGACTCCCCACATTGGTTCTCTGTTCCATGGAATGAAGTCTTTCATAATAGAAAAGGCCTAGTGAAAGTCACTAGAACTGTGTCTACATACTAAAATGTATCTTGTTTCTTGAAGGATCAAAGAGATTAGTGCCACCAACAAGATCCTAACAGGGCCGGGCGTGGTGGCGCACACCTGTAATCCAAGCGACTTGGGAGGCTGAGGCAGGAGGATCGCGAGTTCAAAGCCAGCCTCAGCAACTTAGCGAGGCCCTAAGCAACTCAGGGAGACCCTGTCTCTAAATAAAATACAAAATAGGGCTGGGGATGTGGCTCAGTGGTAGAGTGTCCCTGAGTTCAATCCCTGGATCCAAAAAAAAAAAAAAAAAGATCCTAACAGTTACAGAGGTGGTGACTCCCATTAATATCCCTACTCAAATCACTTGTTTGCCTGTCGATAAACTGATGAACCTCAGAGAATGACAACAAACTATCCAAACTTTAATGATTCCAATTATAGCTGCTGTTCCAGGAATGATTTCTTTGCTAAAACAAATCAATATATCCATGGCATTGGTTTGCTAATGATCTGCAAATGGTTTTTACTCTGAACCTTTCATGCCATTTTTTCTAGTTGGCGGCTGCACCACACCATCCTTGTGCACCTCAGGCCTCTATCAACTCGCAGCCTCTCACAATCTATCTGCAAGGACCTTCAAACACTCTTAACTTCACTTGGATGCAAGCTGGTGCTGCTTGCTGGCAGGGTGCCTCTGTTCCTCACTGCATGTGAATCTCCACAAGGGTACTTAATGTCCTCATCTGGTGACTGTCTTTCCCTAGAGAAATCTGAGAGGCAGCAAGGGGGAAGCTGCAACATCTTTTAAGACATAGTCTCAAAGTCGCATATTTTCATGTCAATGATATCCTGTTGTGCTCACACAGGTGAACACTACTGAATGCAGGTGGGGACTCCCCAAGGCCAAGAATACAGGAGGCAAAGATTACTGGGCCATCTTGAAGGCAGGCTACCATGGTATGAAAGTTCTTAAAGTTTTTTGTTCTGTCCATTCCAACTTTTCTAAGTTTAGAGTTGTTCCAAAATAAGGATTTTTAAAATGTTATTCACATGCAAATATTATTATTAACATTATCCATTGAGAGGACCAAGTCTTAGACCCGAAGACAGGACCTTGGCTTCTGTTCTTGCATCTGATGCTGACTCAGAATGTGTCCTTGAGCAATCCTTTCTCTTAACATTTTTGGACCTTAACTTCCCTTTCCGGAAAACAAAGAACAAATTCCTGCCCCTTCCTTCCTCCCCCAGAGGTTTGTGAAAGTGTTTTCACCTATTTAAAACTCAAATGTGGACCTTGGAGGTCCATCCCATAAAGCCTTTCATTTTACAAATGCAGAAACTGGTTTCTAGAGAAGGCAAGAGGTTCATCTTGAATTCACAGCCAGTTAGTGGCATAGTCAGGATTAGAACCTCAGTCTTAAATCTCCAGTGTCTGCTCAACCATATTGCTTCTGCCTTAGAATAAGAGTGTCCACTTCTGAAAAGAATTTTCTCAGTACTTATGACAACTCAGAGGATAAGGACTAGCTGCCAGCTTGCAGGAAAACTCTGGTGTTCTGGTTCTTAAACTGTGTGGTCTCAGGATCCCCTTCACTCCTAAAAATTATTGAGGACCCTAAAGGACTTTTGTTTATAGGGGTTATATCAATTAATATTTACTGCATTAGAAGTTAAAATTAAGTGAAAATGGCAAATGTTTTATTATTTACTTTTAAAATAACAATACACTCAGTATATTAATATTGTATATTAACAAAATATGTATATTTTACTATGGTCTGATGATGTTGGTGTTCCATCCAAAATTCATATGTTGAAACTTAACCCTATCAAGATGTGTGACCTTTTCAGGCATGGTGGTGCACACCTGTCATTCCAGCGGCTTGGGAGGCTGAGGCAGGAGGATAACAGGTCCAAAACCAGCCTCATCAATTTAGCAAGGTTGTAAGCAACCTAGCAAGACCCTGTCTCTAAATAAAAAAATAAAAAGGGCTGGGGATGGTGGGGCAGAGTGAACTGCCCCCGGTTACAAAAAAAAAAAAAAAAAAAAGTAGTTGTGGCTAGGGGTGTAGCTCAGTGCTGGAGTGTTTGCCTAGCAGGCCAGAGGCTCTGGGTTTCATTACCAGCACAGAAAGAAGAAAGAAAGATTAAGAAGTGTGGCCTTTAGGAGGTAATAAAATCATGTAGGCTCCACCCTTATGAATGAATGTCCTTACAAATGAAGCTGGGGAGCTTGTTCTTCACTCCAGCCACATGAGGACCCATAGAAGGTGCCCTTTACGATGAACAGATGGAATTACTGGTCCTGTCTCACCAGACACTGAATCTGTGGGCACCTTAATCTTGAATTTCCCAGCCTCCAGAACTGAGAGAAATAAATTTCTGCCTATAAATTACTCAGTCATAGGTATTCTGCTATAGTAACCTGAACAGATTAAGACAACTTTTTATGAAGAATAACTGTATTTCCCAAAAGGAAAAAAAAATTGAGAAAGGAGTGGTTTTGTTTTACATTTTTGCAAAATCTCTTTAATCTCTGGCTTCATAGAAGAGAGGTGGGTTCTTATCACTGTTTCTTCAGATAGTCTATTACATCATGCAGCCTCTGGTAAACCCCAGTCTGTTCATGATAGAATGAGAGTTAAAAGTTGGCTTTAACATTATTAGTAAAATACTTCTGATCTCACAGACCCTCTGAAAGGATCTCAGAGTCCTTTAGGATTCCTGAACCCCACTTTGGGGACCTCTGTTACAGCATCATGCCACAGGACTCTGTTCAGGACAAAACATTATCTAGTAGGACAAAATAATCAATGCTGATCAGTGCTGCAGATGATACGAAACTGGGAAGGGGAGCATCAAAAAAGACGATAGAATTAAAAATTTTAGCCAGTAAAATTTTTAGTGGCATATGCCTGTAATCCCAGCTGTTTGGGTGATGGAGAAAGGAGGATCGGAATTTCAAGGCCAGTCTGGACAATTCAGTGAGACTCTACTCAAAATTTAAAAAAAAAAAAAAAAAAGAATTGGAGATGTAGCTCAGTTGCCAGTACCAAAATATATATATATATATATATATTTTTTTCAGCAGATCAGAATCAAAAGTAAATTTTAAGTGGAATGTCTTGTCTTTGCAAACCGCTTTATTTTTAATCAGTTGCACATGCCCTGGAAGCGTAGGTTGGGAAGAATTGGCCTGATAGCCGTTTGTGTGAAAAAGATCTGGTGGTTTAGGTCAACCACAAGCTAAACGTGAACCAAGAACTTATTTATAATGTTAAGAAGCATCAATAGACACGTAACCATTGAGGCGGGACAGATAGGCAGGGCTCCTTGGAGACCCGGTAGGGAGAGGAGGGGTTAATAACGTTTTCTTTGCTCCAGCCCCCACCTCTATACCAGGAAGTTGAGGGGAATGGATAGAAAGCACACATTTGCACTCTAACAAGGTGACTTGGAAAATTTAAATAAGGGAAAGCTAAATCCACAAATTTCCCTCAAGTCCTATAGGCTTTCATAACCAAAGCCAGGTTCACTGGTTTCCACCAGGGTCCAAACCCAGCCATCTGCAGGGGGCTGGATGAGGGCAGCCCTGTCTGGGGTGTTGAATTCCCCCAGTTCTCAGAATATTACTCACCCCAGTTGTTTGCTCTGGCCAGAGGTGTCTGACAAGCGGCCGGCATCACCTAACCTTCTTCACCATCACCCTTCAGAATCTGGCTGGTCACCAGAGACTCTCTCCCTGGCCTGGAGGAGAAAGGGTCTTGGCAACAGGGGCCTATTGTCACCATAGCATCTTTGTGCCCTTGTTGTGAAGTCATTCCGTCCCTTTCCTACTAGGTCAAGAAACAGATTCCTCCCAAGGAAAAGTTGGCCCAGAGTGGCACACGCTTCTCCTGTTCCATTCCAGTGTGAGAGGATCTTTGACAGAGCACTTGAGTTTCTGCGCTCCATGTCCAGAGATCGTGAACAACCTGGAAAATTTCAGAATATGACAAAGATGATAGAGGTGGAATGCGGGCTATGAGCCAGACAGACTTCAAATCCCAGCTCCGCTGCTTGTTAATTGCGTGACCTCTGCACAAGTTACTTACACACTGTGAACCTCAGTTTCCCCATCTACAAAATGAAATTAATATTGGGTATTACAAGGGTGTAACTCGGTGGCAGAGCGCTTGCCTGGCGTGTGTAAGGTCCTGGGTTCAATTCCCCTAGCACCACATGCTCATGCACACAAGTCTTCTTAGGAAGACTGAGTGCAATAATACATGCAAAGTGTTGCGCATGGTGTCTGGCACATCGTAATCGATCATTAAATGTTAATTATAAAAATTAAATTTTATATCATAAAATCTTAAAGGAAAGCATGATCTGAAGAGATGCCTTTCTGCTTATAGCTCAGGCCCCTATCACTATCTGACCAGAAATGGTGCTCCAGGGAGCCCCAGGGCCACACACAGGCACCTCCATTAAAGAGCTCTGTTCTATATTTGCATAACTAAAAGTCCCCTCAGGCAGTTTTCCTAGAATGACAATGGATTAACAATTGCTTTAAAAATGACAGTTTTTCATTTCCTCTTCATTTCTAACAAAGCTACAAAGATTTTAAGAACGGAATTTCAAGTTTCAGAGCTGAGACTCTGAGGGGCTGTGTGTGCCCCCGGCATCTCACCGTCCACCTAGGTCATCTCATCTCTGCCAACATCTAAAGCCAGGGCCATAGAACAAGTAACTAAAAGTTATAAAGAGACTACTATCAAACAACCAGGAAGGCCCAGCTGAAATTGGAATTCCTGGACTCATGAGTTTCTACCCAGAGTGTGGAGGTGCAGGAATGTGAAGGTAAAGGTGTCGTGGGAGAAGAGATGTTTCTGGAGAAGGATCCAGGGAGTTCCCAGAGGGGAGCAGGAATTCAGCTCAAGACCTACAGAGTTCTTGGCATATGTGACAAAATTTTTTCATCATGTGCCAAAGACAAAGTTCTGTTTAGAAAGTAGATACACATTCAAGGGACAATGTGAGCCATCTCAAGAGTAAGGTGTCCCTCCTTGGGTTGGGGATCCTATATTTATAGAGGAGCAGTAGTCAGGGCTGGAGCCAGGGTGGTGCACAATTTTGTGCCAATTTTCCCTGTGCTTGGGTATTTCCCTCATTTTACAAGTGAGGAAGGGGGGCAAAGGCTTTTCACTCAAGATTTACAACTATGCTTTCTGCATCTCAGTGACTCATGGGTGTTTCCTTTGAGACTCAATCTCTCCATCCTAAATCCCTTTCTCACAGGGAGGCCTATCCCTCCGCCCTTCCAATCCCATGCCTGGGCCCCATCCTCTAACAGGGCCTGAAGGGCATGCACCTGACACCCCAACCGGAAACATCCAAGTTCCACCCTACCCTCCACCCTTGGCTACCTGTCAGGCCTAGGATACACTCCGAGGTGGTTCTATCTATCCCTGGGGTGGTGGGCTGGAGGTATTTGTCTGTGGCAGGAACTCCTAGTGGGGCACATTTTCTGTCCTCCCTTTAGGGAGGAGCAGGACCCTAAGAGGGTTAGTGTAAGCGCAAAAAGGAAACAGGAGACAGACCTCGACAGATTCAGAGAAGCCTTTATTCCTTCACAGATTCGGGCGTCACTCAGGTTCACTTTCCAGATGGGAAAATGGCCCTCAGTTACAGGGGGATTCTGGTTTTATAGGGTATGAGGAGGAGGATGTAATCATTGTGTACCTGCAGCTTCAACCAGCAGGGGCTAGAGGTACAGGTTAAAAATTAGATACCGAAGGATGAGTATTCAAAATCTTGCCAATGTCATTCAGGACTAGGTCGACATGGGGAAGGTCAAGGTTTAGGGCCTAGCATTCCATATCCACCCTTTTCCTTTAGGGCTCATTGTTTCAGGAACGCACTGGGAGAAGTTCAATGTTCCGCCAATTTCTTTTCCCACTTCTCCAGCCACACTGTCTGTTTTCTTGGAGAGCTATCTTATAGGAATATTATTTTCATAGCCCTTCAGTTAGAGAATGGCCTTCAGAAGCACTGGCCCTAATTAGGAGCCACCCACTCTTGCTGTGGTCTTAGGGTGTTCTATGCCCAGAAAGTATTTATTGATCACTTACTATGTGCCAGACACTGTGCTGGGTAATAAAGTTATTGCAGTCAAGAAGACTAAGGGGGAGGTGAACAAGTAGTGAGCAATGAATAGCAAATATGTATGTGTTTTAGAAAAACACTGATGGGGGGACCACTCTGTTTAGAGACAGAAGCTCAGAAGAAGCCCAGGGAATGGGGCTTGGAGGGAAGTTTGTTCCACGTAGATGGAACAGAGAAAAGGCCCCCAGAAAAGCAGGCTGCAGGGACCAGCGGGGTCAGGCTTTGAGGCCACATTCAGGAATTTTGATTTTATGCAGAGTAAGATCAATTTATTGGGTAGAGACCAGAATTTTCTTTTTAAATGTTATACTTCCCAAAAAGATTCTCCAGCGCCATCAGGAGAGAGTCAGCCCCACCCTAATCCCCCTCCCTATAGCCCAACCCTAAACCCTCCCACACCCTATAGCCCTACCCTAATCCCTTCCCCTGCCCTATAAAAGTTGGCAGCGGAAGAACTACCAGGCAATTTCCCGGCACCCTCCTTTTAGGAATAAGGGCAATTGTCACTGGCCAGCTAAAATAAAGGCTTCTTTTGGCTTTACGTGATTGGTTGGATGATTTTATTTTCTTTGGGTACAACAAATAAAATAGGGATAGGATAGGACAGAAGAGAAGACAAGACAAAATAGAATCCCTCTAACATAATAAGGATAAATATTACTTTATTTTTAAATTTTTGCTTTAATTATGAATTTATATTTATGACTATAGTTCCTTTCTCAAGGTTAAGATGTCTCACTTATTTCTTCCTATGAGTCACAGTCAAAAAAGGTCGCAGGCCCCTTCATAGGTTAAAATGATAAAAGTTTGATTATTTTAGTTCAAAACTTAAGTGATTCTTCCAGTATCATTCAAAGGACAGTCCTTTCTTACACTTCTTTAATATATATTAAATTCCAATTCAGGCAGCCGATAAATATTTTTAAGCACCTCCTGTATACAATTCATAAGTTAGTTGTGAGGGAAATCAGACAATGGTACATTAAAAACACAGTTCTGGGCTGGGGACATAGCTCAGTGGGTAGAGTGTTTGCCTCACAAGCACAAGGCCCTGGGTTCAATCCACAGCACCGCAAAAAAAAAAAAAAAAAAAAAAAAGAAAAACGCAGTCCTTCACCTCTCTCCTGGAGCCTTGAGGAAGGCTGAGGCGTGTCTGTGGGTCATCTGTCACGTTGGCCTTTTTATGGCTCTTGCCCCTGTGCCACAGTCATTATCATTGTAATTGGTATTTATTGAACAGCACAGTGCTAAGCGCTTTACCTAAGGCATCTCATTTAATGCACATGCGAGTTGATAAACGACATTCTTACTCCCACTTTACGGAAGAGGCTGTGAGATGTTGGCAAGCTTTCCCAAGGTGACAATCTTGGTCTGCTCACGCTGCCCTAGCAAAATACTGCGTACAGCAAGGCTTGAACAAGAGAAAAGTATCTTCCCTCAGTTCTGGAGGCTGAAAAGCCCAAGATCAAGGCCCCAGTGGGTTCCTTTGTCTAGTGGGGGCTCTCTCCCTGGCTTGTAGATCACCTCTTTCTTGCTGTGTCCTCACATGGCCTTTGTGCTCTGAGGGGAGAAGGCATTAATTAGGGAACCAGAATTCTAAGAGGACACAGTTCAGTGCATAGCAGTGACCTGTCCAGGAAGTGGTGGAGCCAGATAAACTCCTCCTTCTCCTCCAGGACCTGAAATCTTATTTAACACCTCCCCTCACTGCAGTGCTGGGTATTGAACCCAGGGCCTTGCACATGCTAGGCAAGCGCTCTACCACTGAGCGCATACCCTGTCCCTTCTGCCATTTCTGATGGGGCCAATCCCACCTGGTTATTTTTATTTCTTAGAAGAGAATAGCAAACTTTTCTTATCCATTCTTTCAAGTGAACTTCATGGATCACTTTGACCTGTTCCATGTTCATGAGAACTGACATCTTCACCAACCAAGTCACCCCATGCAGGCACATGTCCTGTGCTGTCTCTCAGAAGTTACCTGGCTTTCCTCTTAAAGATCTCAGACACATTTCTTGCCAAGAGACTTCTGAGCCCATGTTTTTGTTGTTGTTTTGGTTTTGGTTTTTTAGTTCAGTGCTTCCCAAACTGTAATGTGCAAACAATCACCAGGGGATCTTTAAAAGCAGACTGATCAAATAGGCAAGGGACTGAGCCAGGGGTCAACCAGGGTCCCTAACCAGATTGCTGACCTATGGAATGTACTTAGAGCAGCAAGGTCCTAGTTGTGCTATCTTGACTGGGTAGTTTAGTCTCATACTTTAGAACTTGTCATTGGGATTATCTAGAAAAGCTCATAATTTTTATTTGGCCAATTTTGCATACAGTCCCCTTTCTGAACCCAGGAGGTTTGAATGTTGCTGTGAAGACTAGTTATAGTTGCCAAGTGTGGAGAGAAAGCCTGGGGAGAAAGCAGTATCACACAGGTGCTAACACAGGACCTGTGGCATCCGTGTGCAGAAGTCTCGGCAACAGGTACCTGTTGCCTGGCAGCAGCCCCCTCGCTCCCCCCTTGGCCCTTACCGTACTGACTTACAGCATGACAGACTCAGACCAGTGAATCCCAGAGCCTATCAGAGTTGGTGCTCAATAAACACTTGCCTGATGACTGAACTAGGACCACCCACCCAACTGTTCTTCAGATGAGGAAACTGAGACCCAGAGTTCCTTGCAGACTTAGGGGTAACTTATTGAAGCTGAATTATTGGTGTGGCTAGAAATGAGACCTCAGGTTTTCTTTGGTTTTGGTTTTGGTTGTTGTTTTTATTTGTTTGTTTGTTTTTGCCTTCTGCTCAGAGTCACACCTTGTGCTGGGCCCTGAGAGAGACAGTAGAGAAGCACAGTCCAAGATGAGGACCTAGAACCACAGCATGTTAGAACCGAGAGACCTTCAAGATCATTTTACTTAGGGCTTCTTAACCAGGGTGGTCGGAACCACATTGTGTGTTCCTGGGCTTCACCTCTGCAGAGTCTGATTCAGTAGGTCTGGTGGTAGACACTGCAGGCTGTAAATAAGCCCTAGATAGGTGGCCAGATACGCAGCTGGATTTGGGAACCACTGACCTGTCCCAATCTCCTCATTTTGCTGAAGAGAAAATTGAGCTGGGAAGGAAAGCAGTTTGCAGACAGCCACACACCTGTTCCATAGAATTGCCTCAAGACCTCGGCTTCTGGAAGTCAGGAGCCACATCCAACCATGGACTTCCTGCCCAGGAGACGGGGAAGGTGAAAGGGTGCAGGAAGTGAGACCGACTGGGCACCTAGACCGGGTGTCCCATTTCTGCAAGTACAGTGACCCAGAAAAATCTTTCATGTGAGTGGGAAAGGCAATTGTCTAAGGGCCATGAATTGAGAGAGGCAGAAGCCTTTCACCCCATCTTCTAAATGTCTTGCAGGTCTTATAGCAGAGTGAATGAAAAAACAAAGATCTTGCTGGACACAGTAGCCTTCGCCTATAAGCCAGCAACTCAGGAGGCTGACGCAGGAGGATAGCAAGTTCAAGGCCAGCCTGGGCAACTTAGTGAGATCTTGTCTCAAAATAAAACTTAAAAAAGGAAGGGGAGTGCAGCTCGGTGATAGAGCACGTGCCTGGCATGTGTGAAGCACTGGGTTCAATCCCCAGTAGAGGGAAGAGAGAAAGGAAGGAAGGAGGGAAGGAAGGAAGGAAGGAAGGAAGGAAGGAAGGAAGGAAAGAAGGAAGGAAGGAAGGGAGGGAGGAATCAGAGATCTCTCAAAGTAGAGAATCAGTGAGAGTTTGTATCCCAGCTCTGCCACCAATATTATCAGATTACTTAACCTAAGAGTCAGTTTCTCTACCTGTAAAACATGCCCGTTCAACAGAATCAGCCCCTATAGCTCAGGGGTTAAGCATTTGACAGTTGGAGTTGGACTATCTGTTCAAATCCCAGTTCTGCTGTGTGTCTTTTGGTGAGTGATTTAGCTTCCTTTAAAAAAAAAATTAAAGTTGTAGATGGACACAATGCCTTTATTTTATTTATTATTTACTTTTATGTGGTGCTGAGGATCAAACCCAGTGCCTCACATGTGCTGTGTGAGCGCTCTACCACTGAGCTATAACCACAGCCTCGATTTAGCTTCTTTATACCTCAGCTTCATCACTTGTAAAGTGATGACAAAAATAGCAATTCCCTCAGAGGACCGTTGTGAGGATGAAATGAATTAACACCATTCTGTAACCTCTGAACCCTTGTGCACCCTAGACCATTATCTCTAATCTCGCCTCTGCCTACACTCACTTCCTTGTCTTTCAATGCCAACTACGTACTGGCCAATTTTACATCTTGAGGGCTGGGGATGTGGCTCAGAGGCAGCGTGCTGGCCTAGCTCATGCCCTAGGTTCAATTCCCAGTACTGAAAAAAAAAAAAAAGTTGCCAAATTTATAGCTAAAGCACGTTCTTTTCCTCTGAACTCTTCAGATATCCAACTATCTAACAGACTACTCTACTTGGACATCTGGTATCTTAAGACTAATCTGCCACAAACTGGTCTCATGATCTCTGTCCCTAAACTTGTGCTTTCAAAGGCCTTTCCTATGTCACTCACTTTATAGCTAACCCTGTCCCTGGGCTGCTCAGGTCACAGTCCTTGGAGTCACCTATCTACCCCAAATCCTTGGCTCTATCTTCAAAAAATACCTCCCTACTCCCATTGTAACCACCCTGGTCCAAATCACCACCATCTCCTACCTGGACTAATAGAATTCTTGGTCCCTGCTTCTTTTTGTACTTTCTTGTAGTCTATTCACAGTTCAGCATCCAGAATGATCCTGTTTCAGCAAAAACCGGGTCATGTCACTCCTGCCCCCAAAACCCAGTATTTCTCAATTTGGAGTAAAAGTCAAGTACTTGCTGGGGCCTGTGATACCCTATAATCTAGCCCCATCTTCTCCTTGCTGTCATCTTCCTTTTACAACCCCTGACCTTCTTGCAAGTTCCCAAGCCTCAGAGTCTTTCTTTGCTCGTTGTTCTGCCTGGAAAGCATTTGCCCCAGTTATTCTCCTGGCTTGTGTTCTGAACACCTTCAAATTTCTGCTCAAAAGTGTTCTAGTAAAAACCAGGTGCAATGGCAGACTCCTATAAACTCAGCTACTGGGGAGGCTGAGGCAGGAGGATCTGAAGTTTGAGGGTAGCCTGAGCAACTTAGTGAGATCCTGTCTCAAAATAAAAATATAAAATAAAAAGGACTGAGGATGTGGCTCCTGTTTGTTTTTTTAAAGGCCCCCTCATAAGTACTAAAACTTTCTTGATAGCTCCAGTCCTCCCTATCTTCCTCTCCTGTGTTACCTCTTTAAAGAGCTTGCCCTCCTGATATGCTGATTTTGTTTTTGGTTTTTTGGTACCAGAGATTGAACTCAGGGGTGCTTAACCGCTGAGCTACATTCCCAACCCTTTTTATTTTTTATTTAGAGACAGAGTCTTGCTAAGTTGCTGAGGCTGGCTTTGAACTCACAATCCTCCTGCCTCAGCCTCCCAAGCCCCGGGAGGACCCCTGCGCCCAACTCTGATATACTGTTTCCGCAGGGTACTATTTGTTTGTTTATTGTCTGTCTTTCCCCATTAGAAAATAAGCTCCTGGACAGGAAGCTTCATCTGCATTCCCTGCTTCATCCTTGCAGCCTAGACCAAAACCTCAAACACAAGAAACTCTTCATAACAAGTATGGACCATATTTAATGAATACATGCAGACTCTAATAATTATTTTAACATTTTTGAGACAGTAAGGGCAGAAGAAGAACAGTCTTGAGCATTTTAATGGTGAAAACCTCCAATGTTTATGAGCTAAATGAAAAGGCATACTGCAGAATCACATGTATACTATGATCACAAATTCGAAAGATGTGTATATAAGAAAAAAGAGAGCACACCAAAGTTATGCTAGTTCTTGTTATAGGACTCTGACGAACTTTCCCTGGTGTTTTCCAATTCTATGTGATGTTGAATCTTAAATAAAATAAAATTTTAACTTACTGCCATTTGAACATGATATCCTTAACATAAAAACAAACCAGCCGGGCGTGGTGGCGCACGCCTGTAATCCAAGCGACTTGGGAGGCTGAGTCAGGAGGATCTCGAGTTCAAAGCCAGCCTCAGCAACTTAGCGAGGCCCTTAGCAACTCAGTGAGACCCTGTCTCTAAATAAAATACAAAATAGGGCTGGGGATGTGGCTCAGTGGCCAAGTGTCCCTGAGTTCAATCCCTGGTTCAAAAAAAAAAAACCAAAACTATACCTTATCTTTTCTGTGGTGCAGAGAACAGCTAATACACTAAACTAACCTGGTTTGCAGTTATGTCTAAGAAGAGTTGGAAGCAAGATTGTAGGTGCTGATCAAAGGGCTTTTGCTACAATGTTTAAATTATTTACAAAATAATGTTTTTACATTGTGTAACTAGATTTTTTTAAAATTACATTTGAAAATCCTGAAACAAAATAAAGTGTGAGCTGGCTCTTTGGAACTGGGTGCAGTGACACACACCAGTGTGGCTGGGGAGGCTGAAGCAGGAGGATTGCAAGTTCAAAGCCAGCCTCAGCAACTTAGCGAGACCTTAAGCAACTTAGCGAGACCCTGTCTCAAAAGGGCTTGGAATATAGTTCAATGGTTGAATGCCCTGGGTTCAATCCCTGCTACAAAAAGAAAAAAAAGTTTTGGTCTAAAACTAAAGGGTCCCAAAACAACAAAATTTTCTTGTCCTGTCCAGGCTCAATTTGCCTTCACTTAAGACCCAAATTCGGGACCAGAGAGAGGCCTGGAACATTCCCCCTCCCTTTGAGGACATGGCTCCTGGTGACACACCCCAGTGTCTCCTGCTTGTTCTCGAGGTGGATGGGATGAGGAGACACCTCTCCTCTCTGGGTCCAGCAGCTCCCCTCAGAGATGCCCAGCTCCAGAAGGGAGAAGATCAGCCTTCTGCCAGTGAATTACTCACAATTTGGTTTGCTTGGTTGGAGAGAGGTTGGCCTCCCAAGGGTCATCTGACTTCAAATTCCTCCAGCTCAGTGACCCACCACTGAGCAGCTGCAAAGCCTGTTTCGCTCAATGACACACCCACATATATCACATCACCCTGCAGTAGCTTTGGATTATAGAGAGGAGTCCTTCATTAGCCTCTTGTGCCACTGTGCATTCTTGAGACCCTCTTTGTGATGGCTTCCAAATTCTGCCTACCTCAAAGGAGAAACTAGGTGCATGGGAAGCTGGTGAGGTCAGTGTGGCGCCCCTTCCTTCCTGTCCCTGAGCACCTTTCCAGCCATTCCCCACTACCCAGACCAAGTAGTCTTCTCTATAGCAGACCAGGGCTTAGCCCCCAGAATCTGTTATAGAACAGCAGTTTCCATAGCCAGGAAGACTGGCCCGTGTCCATTTTCTAGATACTGGGCTGCTTCATGGTGATCAGTCCATTGCCTCTTTCTCTGCCCCACCCCACACCTGGGAAAGGCCAAAAAGCACTGGGTGATTTCTGGACTAGTCGACAAGCAAAGAGTGACTGTCCTCACAGGTGAACTGAACTCCCTGAGCCTCTCTGTCTTTGCAGGGCACATTCCCTCAGCACCAGTGGGACTCTGGAGGGTGGTGGGGCTGGATCATCACCTGGAGGACAGATTTCTTCCTGTCCTGAGGCAGACAACAGGGACAGAAGCAGCTTGTGTTCATTTAGTTTCCTGAGCAGGATTTTAGGCAAGTGTTTTTTGTTTGCTTTGCAGTGTTCGGGATCAAGCTCAGGGCCTCACACATGCTGGGCAAGTGTTGTACCACTGAGCTACAGCCCAGCCCCAGGAAATAGGATTATAAACTCCAGAGACTACTGATCCAGTCATCACCTACGTGTTCATCCATCCACTCACCAGGCTTCAAGGACTGCTGAGTCCACCCTATGTGCCTGGCACTGTGCGAGCCCATCATCCAGTAGGAAAGAAGGGACAAGTACACAGACATCTGTATGACAAAGAAGAGTCATGTCAATGCCCACACTCCCCCAGCTAAAAGGAGACTTGGTAAAAGAAAAAAAAAATGACTATCAGTTGTATAATTCATCAACATCTTTATTAAGCATCTACTAGGTATTGGATGTTTTCATGTACTGATTCCATAATGATCCTCACAGTAACCTTTCTTTTTTTTTTTTTTTTTTAGTTGTATGTAGACACAATCTTTATTTAATTTTATGTGGTGCCGAGGCTCGAACCCAGTGCCTCACACATGCAAGGCAAGTGCTCTACCACTGAGCTGTAGTCCCAGCCCTCACAGTAACCTTTCTAGGCAGCAATTACACCAAGTACTCATGAGGAAGAACACAGAGATTTGTCAAATGTCACAAACCTACTAAGCACCAAACCTGAGATCCAGAGCTTGTGTCCTTTTTCTTGACCTTGCTGGCAGCCCTAGCATGAGCACAGGAGGCCTGGGTCACGGAAACACTCAGGAGAGCGAATGTGGCCCTACCCACCCCTCCTCCACCAAGGCCACCTTGCAGCCTCTTCATGCTTCATTCATACAACCAGCAGGTCCATGACGATTGCTAAGCATCTACTTGTGCAAAAGCTTTGGGGGAAGGAGGAAGAGGAGGAATCATAAATGGCTTTGTCAATGATGGGTCTAATAAGAGCTTATGGTTATAAATAACTACAACACAAAGGGACAATGAGAAAATAAGGTGAAGTGCTAGCTCAAGTTGGGGGTGGGTATTTGATTTCATGGAGGAAGGGACACTGAGATGGGCCTCAAGGACATTTGGGTTTTGGTTATATAGAGCTGTGGGGAAAGGGCTGCCCAGATTTCAGAAACAGAAAGACCCTAAGCGAAGGTGCGGAGGAGGGAGAGGCATGGAGGCGCAGGCAGAGGGGAGGCACTGGGGTCTGCCCTGCTGGAGGGGAGTGCTGGGAACGCACTGTCGACCTTCAATTAATATCTATCACTTAAAAAACAAAATGGTAAACTGAGGCCAGATGACAGAGGTCTCAACATGCCACACTACAGAGCTGGCACTTCTTTCATTCATGTTTGTCCCCTGCCCTCCTTTGGCAAGGAAGGACAGGTGGCCGTACCCCTCTGCGCTCTCGGAGCTGGTCCCACAGTGTCAGCAGCCCTGGCTCCCACTGCTGTGTCATCACTTGCCCTCTTTCAAGTGCCTAGCCCACACCCGGCTGCCCCACGATGCGGCCCAGAACGTTTCCTTCCTGGGGCGGCAGGGCCAAGTCATTTGGAAACCTCTCTCTGATGAGCTCCGTGATCAAGGTGCTGATATGGCAGGTGGGCCGCCTCACCATGTCCCCAATCTCGGAGGTGAATGCGGTAGGGAGTTTCGTTGACCTATCTCCTCTGCCTTGGGCCTGGTTCACTTTCACTGCAGGGGACCGTGTGGCTTCACCAGAGGATGCCACAGGCCACATCATGATCCTACTTAGGCCGTTTCCTGCCTTTGTCCTGCCTGTCCCATTCTGGGCCACCCAAGACCAAGCCTCCAACCAACTAGTCACTGACCACAGTTCCTCACGCTAAGACTCTAAGTGCTGAAATTGGGGAACATGAACTTTGTACCATTTTACTTGTGAGTTTCTCCTCTAGAACCAGCAGGCTAGCCATCCCTCAGGGGACAGTTCATCTCTTGCTGCTTGGAGGGCAGAGTACCACATCCCAAGTCAGAACCAGCTGGATTCCCTTCTACCTGGATAGACTCCTGAGACCTGTGGAGGCTTACTTTTCTCATAAATAAAATAGGTTAAGAACTCCAGGCTGGCTTTCGTCACAGGCTGAGATGAGGCCCTGGTGAGACAACGGATGTGAGAGAGTTCCATAAACTGTACATTAATCTGGAAGCATTATGGTGGAGGTTATTAGTTTATGAAGATTGAGTTCACATTCTTATTCGTTCTCCTCGCACCCTGTTCTTTTTCTTCATAGCATTTATGGATTTTTATAACTACGTTGTAAGTTACTGTTATCACTAGGCACATGGTTTATGTGTTTTATGTCTACCTCCTCAGCAGGGCATGAGCTACAGTGGAGCCGGGGCCACTTTTAATTTTGTTTCTCATTACTCTCCAGCACCTAGTTCAGTGCCTGGAATGTCACAGAGGCTCAAGGAATAATTAA
Organism: Glaucomys volans; assembly: GCA_020662805.1. Classification (NCBI taxonomy): domain Eukaryota; kingdom Metazoa; phylum Chordata; class Mammalia; order Rodentia; family Sciuridae; genus Glaucomys; species Glaucomys volans. The sequence goes on from JAJEJO010003532.1 coordinate 159,946, forward strand.
CTGAGAAGTTATTTCAGGACCCACCACCCATCCTCACTAGAGATTTTTTAGTAGGCTAGCGAGTCTGCTTTACTCACTGCTGAAGCCTGCATGGCCGAGGCAATTAATAAAGGCTTTTTTGGAAGTGCGAATGAATAAACCTCCCTAAATGCCATGGTCATTGTCGAGTTCTGTTGCTAAAAGCTCTGCTGTATTTCCCAGTTTCACCCTCTGTGAGCCCAGTGCCAAGGCAGGCTTCTGGGGCCTCTCAGACCTGCCCTCATGACCTCCTGTCCTTGTCCTGCAGCTTCCTCTGCTCAGCCCAGACTGAATACTCACCATCCCTCACCAAGGTGTGCCATACCCACTGCAGACTCTGCTGCTGACCAGGCCTTCCCCAAGTTTCATCCTCTCTCCTTTCCAACTCCTTTAAAAGCATGAGTGTGTTTTCAGGTGTGTATATGTTTGTAAATGTGTGTGTGTGTGTGTGTGTGTGTGTGTGTGTGTGTGTGTGTGATAGTACAAGGCCCTGGGTTCAATCCCCAGCACTAAAACAAAACAAAACAAAACGAAAACAAACAAAAGAAAAAAGACTTTCACATGCACAATATTATTTAAGACAAACAATACCGAGATTGGCCATGCAAACAGTCTACAGGTTAGGAAACTAAGACTCAGAGAAGTTATATTTGGTTATGGTTTTGTTGTTGTTGTTTGTTTTGTTTTGTCTTTTGGTGCTGGGGATTGAACCCAGGGATGCTCTACCACTGAGCTACATCCCCAGCCCTTTTATTTATTTATTTATTTATTTATTTATTTATTTATTTGTTTATATTTTGAGCAGGGTCTTGCTAGGTTGCAGGGGCTGGCCTCAAACTTGTGATCTTCCTTACTCAGTCCCCTGAGTCACTGGGGTTACAGATGGTGCCACCATGCCCATGCAAAAAGTTATATTTGTAATTTTCAATCTGGAGATTGCAAACCTTGTGTGGATCCATGAAAATAATTTGTTTGAGTGGCCTGAATTCAAAAAAGGGAAAAGAGCAAGAGAAAGAGAGAAGGGAGGAAGGAAGGGTAAAATGTAGGAGAATATCACATATACTATGTATTGTCCATGATATTTGGTGTGTGTGTGTCCCAACTGGTTGTGATATAAAATATATCTCTTATTATGAGTCATGATCAAAGTGGCAGGATTATATGACATGCTGAAGGTTAACTAGCAGAGTTTAAGTCTCACCAATTATAGTGGGGCTGAGATAAATCAGAGAGGTACTGGAGTCTGGGAGGCATAACAGAAACCTCAGCCGGCCAGGTAGGCCCCAGGCGGCTGGGTGTGGGAGGTGCTGTCCATTGTTCTGTAGAGGCCTCAGCTCTGGCACTCTGTGTGGAGGGACTGAGAGACCTGCTGGGGTAGGTTGAGAGCTCCAGCTTAGGATACCAGCTGTGCCAGGGCAAGTGTACCAATTGAGGCATCCATGCGACCCAATCCTGTGTGGCCTTGGGGCAGTGGTTCTCAAAGGAGAGTTCTCAGGCCAGCTGATCAGCATCACCTGGACACTGGTTGCAAATGCAAATTCTCAGGGTCACCCAGACCCCCTGAGTCAGATACTCTGGGAGTGGGCCCAGCAGTCTGGTTTACCATGCCCTGCAGGTGATTATGGCCTAAAGATGAGAACCACCGTCTTAGGGATGCCCTGTTGGGCCTTGTGTATTTGTATGTCCAAAAACATTAAGCAGGACCTGGTCGACAGCAGCCCTGCTGACCAAGGATGGTGCCTGCCTGAGCTTCTTGATATCAAATCCACATTCTATCACCCACTCAGCCTCACTGTTTACCCAGCACTTTCACACACAGCACTTGTGTGAAGGAATGCGATGTGTATCCTTCTTACTCCATGTGCTTTCTGGACTCAGCCCGTACTGTTTTCATTGACATGGTTCAGTTTTGTACAGTACTCTGAAAATGTTCTCAGGAAGCACGTGTACAGGAGTGTGCAATCTTGCATACATGCATCTGTTCTGCCTTCTCTGTTGGACACTGTGTTCCTGGGCTAGTCTCCCTTCTTGTTGGTGCTCAGCTTGGTACTCAGCAGACAAGCACCTGAGTCCCTCTCTAACCCTGACCTGCCTCCAAACACATTCATGGCCCCAGGTTACCTTGAAGTAACCTTGATGTGCCTAACCAGCACCTGCAGCCCATTTCCTCCCTGTGGACTCCTACCTGTTACCTAATGACAGAGGAGCTGTGCGTGGGTGCTGCCTCCCAGCAATGACAGCCTTCACCACCCACTTCCTGTGTTGACTTGTGCTGTTGGGTCCCTGTTGCCTGAGTGAGCTGTTAACATTTATACTACTTCCCACTACCGTCTGAAACTCAGTTTCCACATCTATAATGTGGTAATACCAATATCTAACACTTAAAGATGCTTCAGAGGATGAAAGGAAATGATGGTGTGAAGAACTTAGCTCAGCTTATGGCACATAGTAAGTACCTGATAAACAGCCCATAAAGAGTTCATGCATAGTTTTCCCCTTAGATAGGTAAGCGCCTATCACTTGCAAAGCCATCTCTTCTAGAAGGTCATGTGGTCTTGTACAGTTGCAGATTTGGTGTCCATTGAGCTGACTTTAGACCATAACTCTGCAAGCCATCATTAGCAAAAAAATGAGACTGTTTCTCATCCTTTCAAAAATATGGCCAGGGATGGTGCTGATATATCCTGTAAAAGGTGTCTTGAGGATTATATAAAATTAAATGTAAAGAATAAGTGAAATATGGGGCTGGGGATCTAGCTCAGTTGGTAGAGTGCCTGCCTTGCAAGCACAAAGCCCTGGGTTCAATCCCCAGCACCGCACAAAAAAATAATAATAATAATAAGTGAAGTATGAAGCCAGGTACAGTGGTGCACACCTGTTATCCCAGTGGCTCGGGAGACTGAGGCAGGAGGATCACGAGTTCAAAGCCAGCCTCAGGAGCCAGGGTTGGAGCCAGGGTTGTAGCTCAGTGGTAGAGAGGTTGGTTACCTTGCATGTGTGAGACACTGGGTTCAATCCTCAGCACCATATGAAAATAAATTTAAAAGAAGTATTGT